>JACXGJ010000164.1:46403-165309 GCA_016801105.1 Esox niger
CACACACACACACACACACACACACACACACACACACACACACACACACACACACAATGCTACTCTCATGGAAATGAGATTAAATGCAAAGCAATGTATTTACTCCTGGATCAGAAAAGCCTTAAAGTGTTTGTTAAGTATATTTACAAATACCCATACTTTTCGCTGGTGAACTGGTGCAGGATGTTGGTAGATAACATACCGTATTGGGACTGGAGTCAAAAGGCACATAGTTTTATTGCTGATTGCATAATAATCTTTAACTTTTTCATCTGTCTGATGCCTTTCCCATATAGAAGAGGGGTGTATCTTGGCAAATTGCTTTTCCAACCTGGCTCAGGTGTTTTGCAGACAGTTCCTGAATATAGTACAAAATATACAAAATATCACTTGATAAACCAGAGATGCGAGCAACACGTTTCAAAAGAACTCCTAAGTTCTGTAAGCATTTGGGAACTGAGGAGACCAATTGCTGTAGTTTTTAAAGTGAAATGTTTTCCCATTCTTGCTTAATATAGGATTTCTGCTGCTCAAGATTTCAGGGTATCCTTGTCATATATTTTGTTTCATAATGTGCTAAATGGGTGACTGCAGGCAGGCCTGTTTAGCAAACAGACTATTTTAATACAGAGCCATGCTGTTGTAATATGTGCAGAATGTGGTTTGGCATTGTCTTGCTGAAATAAGCAAGGCCTTCCCTGAAAATAATGTCTGGATTGCAGCATATGTTGCTCCAAAGCCTGTATATATTGTTCAGGGTTAAGGGTGCCTTCACAGATGTGCAAGTCATCCATGCCATGTGCACTAATGCACCCCCATACCATCACGGATGTTGGCTTTTGAACTGTGCACTGATAAAAAGCCGGATGGTCCACTTTATTTTTAGTCTGGAGAACGCAGCATCCATGATTACCAATTTCTTTCTAATTTGTATTTGTCAGACCACAGGACAGTTTTCCTTTTTGCCTCAGTCCATCTTTATGAGCTCGAGGCCCCGAGAATGCAGCAGCATTTCTGGATCTTGTTAATATCTCGTTTCTTATTTGCATAGTAGAGTTTTAACTTGCATTTGTGGACATAGCGACATACTGTGTTCACAGACAATGGTTTTTGGAAGTGTTCCTGGGCCCATGCAATGATTTCCACTACAGAATCATATCTGTTTTTATTGCGGCACTGCCTGAAGGCCCGAAGATTCACAGAGTGGGGAACCCCTCTCCATCTTTACATCTGAAAGACTCATCCTCTCCGGGATGCTCGTTATACCCAATCATGTTACTGACCTGTTGCCAATTAACCTGATCAATTGTAAGATGTTCAACCAGGTTATTTTTTCTGGTCCGTGTAAGTGGAGTCGGCCTAGAAGAGCTGACTCCACTGAGTGAGTGACCAACCAACAGATCGACCCTAAATAGCATTGTGGTTAGAGACACAGACCGGCAACCAATAGGTCCTGTGTTGGAATCCCATCACAGTCAAAGCAAATTATGTAGCTGTGTTATAGTAAGCCTAAAATAAAATGGTTAATATCAGGGTAATATAGGCTAGATGAAAACCAGTAAAAGAGTTTGGGTTTTCACGATTCTCTCGTCTTTTCACTTGATGAGAAAGTCTGTTATCGTCGCCTATATTGATAGTTATTGTATCAATGTCATTCACGAATGAATCATTTTCGTGCAATAAAATTGCTTTAGCTTTGTTAAGTACATATTTAGTCTCGCTAGCAATTGCTAAAATCGTATGACTGTTCCAAGAAGTAAGTTAGATACTAGTAGGCCTATTACTGGCTAATAAGCTGTTAAACTGGCCAGTGGCAAAAGCCACACATTTCATAGATGCTATTTGTGGTGGAGGTAAACCAAATAATAAACATTGGTCAGTTTAACATAGTGCTTAATGGTAATTAGTGTGGGATCTGAGCATCAACAACTATAATATGAATGTACATTTCATTAAATGTGAATATGCCTAGATAATGAGAATAACAGGAAACCTCTCTGTTTAGATTATCTCTTTGTAGGTTGAGCTCTGTTAACCACAGGAATGTTTACATTGACCAGTTGGAATGGGGGTTACTGTCTTGGCTTTGCTAAGTAAACACGCCCATCAATGTATTTAAACAGCTTGTAACCAACATTAAAGTGAGAAGAGACTGAGAAGAGTTTGAGCCTGTAACATCATGCACTAATAGACTATCAAATTCTACAATAACAATTGAATTACTCTCTCCCTTGACAACCGGGTACGCGAGTTATTATTTACCACTATACGACGGCTGATTTCTAACATTAGCGAAAAATTCTAACTTGGCATAATGTTAATGTGTGACAAAATGATCTAATGTCGAGACACTACACCGACACAGGGCAAACCTACAGCACCAGGGTGAAGTGGTACAAGAATCCAGTGAGCGCAAAAACAGTTATCACTTTTAATTGCGGCCTGGCTGTACTAGGCTTGCCTGATTCCTTTTCTGGTTTTGTATTACACAAGTTTACCAGTTGTGTAATACTGGAAAAGTTGTTCCAGTGTAATTATTTGGCCTTTCCAAGCTTTTCTGAAACGTGTTGCTGGCATCAAATTCAAAGTAGGCATATATTTTTTCAAGGAACAATAAAATGTTACAGTTTCAACATTTAGTATGTTGTCTTTGTAGTCTGAACCAGAGGCAGGGGACTGTCAGAGGAATGTGAGGGACAGTAGGTGGTTGATAAAGTGAGTGAGCAAAAGGCTACTATAAAATTGCTTAGTTTGGTATGTATGAGGATGCTCTGTTACAGCTTTTCTATTATGTAAACGGTTGTCCTACAATCTGACATTCTCCTATCAATTAAATATCTCATTTAGTTCATTACACCGATCAGACATAACGCTATGACCACTGACAGGTGAAGTGCATAACACTGATAATCTTGTTATCATGGCACCTGTCAGTGGGTGGGATATATTAGGCAGCAAGTGAACATTCTGTCCTCAAAGTTGATCTGTTAGAAGCAGGAAAAATGGACAAAGGTAAAATCTGAGTGACTCTGACAAGGGCCAAATTGTGATCTCCAAACCTGCAGCCCTTGTGGGGTGTTGTGGTCAGGACGTAAAATGCATTGTCACTGTCAAATGACTTTTTAGACTGTGACAACATCCATATGTTACTAAAATTCATAGCATTTTAGTAATGTGTTTTAATCCTGTTTATTTACCATCCTACAACAGCAACATAACATTTTTTATGCTCTTCTCCAGCCCAGGGACCCTCCCCTTCATATTTGATACTTCCTCTCCTCTATTATGAACTAATTCAACGAGGCATATGCAAGTATTCAGTTGAACTGGTCTTTTGAAACTGTCAAATAGTGTCTGCTGCGCTGTCAAATCAATTGATTACTCAGTCAAGACATAATAAAATGACATGCCTTCATGTCCTAGCCAGCCAGTTAGCTTCCTCATCATGAACCATTACCATAACATTACAATACACTAACCTTTAAAGCTCACCTACTTTAAAGCTTGCATACAACCAGGAACTAATTCTAACTAATAGGTACAAGTGACATCACCATGGCATATGTTGTCTTCCTTTATACTTTATCTTTACTGGTACTGCATACATTTTTTATATATACACATGCATTATTTTAATATTCATGGATAATTTATGTATTAAATATATTGTTTCTTCTTGTTTTGGTGCTGTCTTGAAGGAATGGCAATTAAACATCACTGAATCATCCGTTCTTCCATCCTATGATAAACAAAACATTTGTAAGTGATTTGAAGGAACATACCAAAAAATGTTCAATGTTCATTGTGGTCACGCACATATTAGCGGATTTTGTCGCAGTTGAAGTGACACTTATGTTTCTGTGTTTGAGAGAAAAAACTTGTGTGTGTGTGTGTGTGTGTGTGTGTGTGTGTGTCTGGGGAGAGTGTGTGATTGAGTGGATGTGTGATTATGTGAATGATCTGGCATGTGTGTATGTTATGGGACTGTGGAAAATGGCTCTAAGAGACACCTTTCAGTAAAGGGCAAAGCTAGGTGGTTAGTATAAGAGTTTGACGGCCTGGAGGTAGAAGCTTTTTTTTTCAGTCTCTCATTCCTGGTTGTGTTGCTCCTGAACCATCTATGTTTCCTAAATGGTAGCAGTGTAAACAGCCTGTGGCTCAGATGGCTGAAGTCTAATGAAATGTGTGGCCTTTCTATGGCACAGTGTGCAGTTAATGTCCTACAGGGCAGGCATTGTGCAACTGATGGTTTGTTAACCTGACCTCACCACCCTCAAAGTCACCATATGGTCCCGGTTTAAGGATTAGCGATACCGTGCGTTAATGCAGAGTGTACTTGTGAAGTTGTATCTGTAGAGACAGGGTCCTAAGGGAAATGCCCAATGGGTTTTGCCTGCTGAAGGTGAAGAGGTATCATTGAGCCTTCCTTGCCGCTTTGTTGTCACTGTCTCGTGGTCAGCATACTTGATTATTGGGTTGGAGTCGTGGAGCCATGCTGGTCCTGACAGAGCTCTGTCACGCTCAACATATATATTCCTCCGTGTAACTATTAGATATCCAATGTTTCTACCAAGACTGTTATCATAGAATGTGAGGTCATCTGCAGGTGGCCCTGAAATTAATTGAATCTTTGTGAGAAAACTCTCGAGACTTATCGAGGGAGTATTTTCCCTCACAAGGTCAATAGAGGACTGCTGAACATTCCTGTTGCTAACGGGCAATTCTGTATCTGTGGTAATGGTGAAAATCATCATAATCTGGACATTTTCCTGAATATAGCCTGCTGCTTTATTGATACTCAACAGTCAGGCTGTTATAAAATTAGGTTTTCTACAACCAATAATAGCAAAAAAACATAATGACGACAATCCATGTATAAACAAGATTTTATAGGTTATACAGTGGATATAAAAAATTCACACATTTGAATATGCTGTTGTTGTTGATGTAATAGCTGAAATGACTAAAGATCATTTCAGACCATTTTGCCCATTAATAAGATATTGCAACCAATAATATTTAAGTAAAAAACGAATTCCTCTTTAACACCTCCTTGGTATTATGCGAACAGAACACATTTAGTTTCAGGAGATTGCACGTATCTTCTTGCAAAATATGTAAACTTGCTTATTTTTATTTGTGAGAAATAACATCTGTCTTGTCACCCCACCTCACAGATCAGACATCTTAAGAAGATGCACAGTGGTTGTAGTTTGCAGGGAGTGCCAAGCTGCCTGAAATTCCTGCAGCGCCTTTATGGCTGCTGTTGGTCTCTTGGTAGGCTCTCTGAAGAGCTTTCCCCTTACCCTGACATCAATTCTGGAGGAATGTCCTGATCTTTGTAATGTCCTGGAGGTGCCTTCTTGTCCCCACTTAATGATGGTCTTCACAGTTGTTCATTGTACATGTGACGCCTTTGATTTTTTTTACATCCGTCTCCCGATTTGTACATTTCAACAATAACATTTTTGGTAAGCTCCTTGTGGACCTCAGCTTTCTCTGAAATATGCCATCAAGACATCATTAATGCAATCATACAGTAACATCTGCTTTTATTTAGAGCTAGTCTTTAATTGATTTGTGTTGACGGCAAATAATCCAGGGAAATTATTTGGAACAGTTACATCACCCATTATAAAGGATATGCACACTTATTCAATCAAGGAATTGAGATCATTTTCTAAAATATTTTCTGAGAAATTATAAATTTGTGTTAACCCAAATATTGTTGATTATAAAACATATTTAAGGATTTTTCTCGACTTTACATTAACAAAATGCTGCAGGTTCAACAAAGGTGTGTAGACATTTGATATCCACTGTCCTGTATTTCACATATAATATTGGGAAAATATTTGGGGGGAAAAGTTGTTTTAGAATATTAGAATATTTTCTACAACCTAATTAATATACAATGCCATTTGAAATACATTCACAATATAGTTTTAAATGTAAAATATGTAACCTATTGTTCAGGAATAATACATTTTCTCTTCCCATAATATCTACATAGTTCATTGGCATAGTATATTTGCTTTAAACAGGAAATTCTAATAATGTTATTACCTTTTATCTGTATAAGAAACAAGATTCAAATGTTCTGATGATAACACCAGAGGACGAAATGTAATTGGTGGTTATAATTGGGTCTCAAAGGTGACTGACATATCAGGCAGTACTAGAAATGTAGAACAATTTTGAGGGTGATTTTAACATGCACAGGCGGATAAAAATGATGGGTGGTTGAAAATGGCAGAGAGTAACAGGGATCAGAAAAATGTTTCGTTCTGTCTCTCGACTCACTTTACACTTCCCTACAATGACTCTGATATTGTCATGAAAGGTACATTTTGTAGGACCTAATCTCTAAGTGAGCCTATTAAACTACAAATCTTCAGATACAGCTCACTTTGTGATCCTCCATGATCCGCCATCTATATCTTGCCCTCTACAGTGTACTGTTCCCAAGACGATGACGCTGCAAATATATTTCTATCTGATCCAAAAGGCTCTGAAAGGCCACCGTTTCTGTGCCCCTCCCCGGGAAGAAGTTGCTGGGGGGGGGGGGATGGGGGGCGCTTGGCCCAGGCGTGGTACTTTTGGACCCCGTGTTCTCCCTTTGGCAGAGCTCCCCAGCTGTACCGGGATTGAATCCAGGGTGACGTTTTTTCAATAGGTTCATCACCTTTTCCTGTACTGTTGAATATACATCAGCTCAGGCCCTTCTCTCTGGAGAGCCGTGAAATCCGTCCCTTTCCTTGCTCCCCCCTCCGCTTGCCTCCTCTGAGCCTGTCTAAAGGCATAAAGCTCCTCCCCTGTGATGACAGATGGGACATTTGTATTGAGAGTTCTGCTCTGAAAAGGCCCTTAAGGTAATGGGAAACAGTATCTTAAAAAAGTGGTCTAATGCACTTTTGAAAACACTCGGAAAAAGTCTCGGAGGGGAGTACTATTAAAAGTTATGGGATTATGTGTCAGGCCTGAAATGAAACGTGCCAATTCCACATTTTCCTGACTGTACCAATGTTGAGTTTTGAGTATTGGGCCGACATATGGGATGAAATTTCAATTAAATTAATTTACTCCAAGCTAATTTCCCTCTATCCCCTTGCCACATTCCGAAGAAGTCGTTTGCAATCGCCAACAGCCATGCTAGATTCCTCACACGATCCTTTACCTGGTAATATTTTATCATCCATTCTCCATCCAAAGGTTATATCATTTACCAATTAATACATTCCTTTAATATATTTCCATATGTAGAAGGTCCAAACTGAACGCACGTTTCCCATCACTGTCCATGAAGGATCGTATCACCTTAGAAAGACGGGGCAATACAATTGGATTCTTCATGGCTTTTATAACACGGTCTGTAACAACAGGCCACTCTGATGAGAAACTTGATGGCTTTAGCAAGGTGAGAGATAGGGAAAGGAGCTGACGACGGCCATCAAAGAGCCAATGACCTTTAACCAGAATGTTCCGGAGATGATAGATAAGCTTAATGAGCTATCACTCCCAAAATGACTAATCTCAAGGCTTTGGAGTGCACTGGCTTTCACGAGCACCTGAGCTTGGACATAACTTGTCCGTTAGAATGTGTGACAGGTTGAGGAGAATTTGACCAGTGTGAAATAAAGACTGTCTGTCTTCTAGTTTCGGAAATGGCCCCATTACTGGCTTACAGGATTAGCTGTTAAATATGTCCAAATTAGAAGTCATTAAAGACTCATCGGGCTGATGAACGGATATATAGCATTACGTCCATATGGACCCGAGGACATGTATTGTACCCTAGATGCGAATATCATTTCAAAACCTTGGATGTGCGTGACACGACTGAAGCCAATATGTTGTCACGGTATGACTTCAGAACATTTCGACCGCTCCTTTCCTTAAGCCAACCCCCAGCCCCCCCCCCCGACAGAGAATCAAAGTTCCGCAACTTCCATTCATTATTCAAATTGAAACGCTACTCTAATGCACACGAGAGTGACGCGTCGCCCCCCCGCACGTTAGTCAACAAACCATACGGTCGGGAGCAGGAAGTGATCCGCCCTGCCAACGCCACTCTACTTTTACCACAGTCATTCCCCACCACCGGTTCACCCTTCGGAGAGGGTGAGGCTGCTTCTGCATTCGCGTCTGCGTAGGAGGGAGAGGCTGCGGCCTGCGCGTGCCCTTGAGGGGCTCGGCCAGATGTGTGGGGCGAGGTCTCAATTGAATGGGGAGGTGGAGGTTTCCCTGCTGACACAGCAGAAGTGTTACAGTTCGCACACTCTTCCGTTAATGAGACAGACCACCCGAGGGGGAGCTAGCTAGCTACTGGGTGAGGGCGAGGAGTGGGAGGCAGGCGTGGCCGAGATGAGCACGAGGAGAGTGAGGCATTTATGGAAAGTGAGGTGCAGAAGGCGATGCAGGTATGAGCATTGGGAAGGTCGATGAAGGACCTTACAGAGGAAGAGAAGGGTCACAGGAAATGGGATTTGATAGATGAGTCTGCTAAAAAGTGAAGTTATATTGTGTTCATGAACACTTACTAAAAGGATGATGTAAAACAGCAGTTTTGCAATATTTCTTTACAGACTACTTTTTAGCTACTTTTGGACAGCAGCAAAACAATATGTTGTATAAGAGTTAAGTGTTGTGCAAAAAATGTGAAACAAAACAACCACAGCAACTCAGAGAGCTAAGGTAAGTCTTGACAAACTGTGTTGTAAAAAACACACAGTGTACAGTACATCCAAAAATGGAATCCTAATCCATTTATAGAGCATTAGATTTCACCAGAGATGACTGTTCACAAGTAAATGTGTCATTTGGGGAAAATTCTGCGTTATTTCTGGCTAGTGCTTACATAACTAGAAAAAGACTAGCAGGTTCTCTAGCTGTGATTGAGAAAGTCAATGTGACCGCAACCAAGTTTCTTTAGCCTAACTTCCCTGCAGTGTCTTGTGCTTGTGTAACACACAGTTACAGCACTCGGGAAAAGTGACACTTTTCAGGTTTTGTTCTGTTTTGTCATAAGAGGGAAACAGTTTATGGAACATTTAATACCATTTGCCCTTTACAGTATAACCTCTGTTGATAGACCTTTCTAGGTTATGTGTACTGTAGAAGGGCAATTATGATTATTTCCACTCAGCGGAAAATCTGGTTGAAATGGGCCATCTTACAGCACTTTCAACCCCGGTAGCCATGCTTCGCAAGAAATTGAGTGACAAAAAGTTAAAGACTGAATTGAATGAATGCATTCAGATAGACTGGTCATCTGCCCAGGGACAGATATACACATCCATTATTCAGCATGTCTGTGTCTGCCTGGGCCCTGCATGACATTAGATAACTAATGCTAGTCACACTGTTGCTGTTGGGGACACTGTCACACAGCATGAAACAGACTATGAAACATGTTGTGTCACTGCTCGCTAATTAGCATTACCATTCGCTAGCTACTGAAAAGCACACGAGAAGGCTGCCTGTGAACCCAGTGAATATCCTTCGTAATGCAGTATCTTATTAAAAATTGAAAAAAATATATATATTGTAAGGGGTAATTAGGGTTTAGTCTAAAGGCTAAACAGAAAGGAAATTCCCCATTGTGGCACAGGGCCTAATCCATCGATGCTATGCTAAGTTTTTTCCAGTACAATGTGCTGGCGGTCCACAGGTTGTTGTGCAAAGCGCATTTGAGCCTGGCACACCCTCCATTCGATGTTGGCCTTTAGAGAGGCCTTTATGTTTGTATTTGTTTTTGCTACCCACATGGAGATGCTATAAGAATTCACTTTATGCCTAACCTATATCCAAGAAATACATTAATCCAAATTATATAGTGATTAGTATGGGCAGATTTGAACTCCAAGCTCGCATTAAATACTTGATAAAGAAAGCAAAGAAAACAGACTCCATTTACAAGTACCAATATTCCATGTAATTGAGTGTGATTTGGGAAATTATATTTATAGATTTTGGTACACATTTTAAGGGGGGCATGGAGCTGCATACCTGCGATTGGTTACCAGACAGAGTTGAGCTACCTGTATCTTGAGCACAATGATAGGCAGAACTACAAAGAAAGATGAGGCTGATTTATCTTTGGCCTGCCTGACGAAGCAGTAGCTTATGTCATGAAACCTCCAACACAGCTGCCTCCGAAAGCCAGCTATTTTATGAAAACGAGATGGAATTCCAAGTCCATCAAATCTCAACGTGGAGATATTTGCCATTATTGTTTTGGAAGAAAGGATGGAAAACAGTGCCTTGGTGACCGACTTGAAATAATTATCTGGGATTTCATAGCCTTGGAGGAAAACAAATAGACTACTCTTTACTCCGCAATTGTGTGTCTCCAAGGAATAAAGGGTCACCTGATGCATTACTGTAATGACAGAAAAATGCTTATCTTACTAAAACTTTGTTATTGAAGAAAAATATGAAATCAGTTGGCTGCTCAAGTTGGATGTAATTGTCCTACCTAAACAGAAAACCCGTACATTTCACCAGGGCCAGGACCTTTTTGCTATCCATGGTGAAATGGGACACAATGTTCATGAAAAGAATGCACAGGCAAGCACAACCCTAATTCCCAAAATGTTGGGATGCTGCAAACAATGCACATAAAAACAGAATGCAATGATTTGCAAATCAACGGAGAAACTAGGAAATGGTGATGCTTTTGGAAAAATACATTCCCAAATTAGATTTTGACGCTAACAACATGTTTCAAAACTGTTTTCCACTGTGTTGCATCTGCTCTACTTTTAACAATAATTTGTAAGCATGTAGGAACTGAGGAGACCAATTGCTATAGTTTTGAATGTGAAATGTATTTCCATTCTTGTTTGACAGCTTTGGGAAAAAAATGAAGAGACCGCTGCACATTGTTCTTTCATTTCTAAAAAAGTAAGGGAGGTTTTTGAGTGAGGAACAGAAGGGTTAAAATTAAGAGACCACTGCAAATTTAACTCTTATCTTCCTCGCTCAAAACTTTCCTTTTCAACTTTTTCAGAAAGGAAAGAAAAAGGTGCAATGGTCTCTTCGTTTTTTCTGAAGCTGTATAGGATTGCAGCTGCTCAACAATTCAGGGTATCCTTTGTCGTATTTTTCATATTTCTTTTTTGACATGGTTTTGTAAAACATACAGATTGTGGTTTGGCGCAGTCTTGCGGAAATAAGCAAGGCATTCCATCAAAAAGATGTAATCTGGATGGCAACATGTTGCCCCAAAATCTGTCAATATTATTCAGCAATTATTGTGCCTTACACAGCAAGTAACCCATGCCATGTGCACTAATATATCTCCATACCATCACGGATGCTGGCTTTTGAACTGTGCGCTGATAACAAGCTTCTTTAGCCTGGAGGCAACCAGAGGACGCCATGACCATGATTCCTGAAAAGAAGCTCACATTTTTATTTGTAAGACCACAGGACAGGGTTCCAGTTTGCCTCAGTTCATCTTAAATGACATCGGGCTCTGAGAAGATAATGTTCTTTAAGGATGTTGTTTATGTATGGTTTCTTCTTTGCATGGTAGAGTTGTACCATGTACCATGTACCATTTGTGGATGCTGCCATGTACTGTGTTCACAGACAATGTATCCATTTTGTATCCGTTTTTGACACATAGCTGTCTGAGGGCTCGAAGAGCACAACCATCCAATATTGGTTTTTGGCCTTGTCCCTTGTGTACAGAAATTACTCCAGATTCTCTGAATCTTGTAATAATATTGTGTACCCTAGATGAGACATTCTATTTTTAAATGATTGCACTTTTTGTCTGCACAGTCTTTCACCGTGGTTAACCCCTTCCTATTCTCACTTCTGAAAATTCATCCTCTCTGGGATGCTCTTTATACCTAGTTTTGTTACCGACCTGTTGCCAATTAATCTAATTAGTTGTGTGATATTCCACCAGGTGTTTTTTTTTTTTGCTATTCACAATGTTTCCAATCTTTTGCTGCCTCTCTCCCAGCTTATTTGAAATGTGTTTCTGGCATCAAATTCAAAGAGAGACAATAACATTTCTCTGTTTCAACATTTTATGTTGTCTTTGTACTATTTTCTATTGAATGTAGGGTTTCAACAATCACTGCATGCTGTTTTTATTTACATTTTACATAGCATCCTAACTTTTTGAGAAACGGGGTTATACCTTTAATCAGGTTTTGTTTACCTGTCAATTATCTAAGGAAGCATTTCCAATTCTATTTGTGTGGGTAATGTTCTATATTAAAATATATCACCTTTGACATCTGTATGCGTATTTAATTTGAAAATATTTGTTTAAATGTTAACCTGTACTAGAGATTAGTGGTGTTTTTTAATCTAAGACAACGTGGCTTCTACTTTGTTTAATAATTGATGCCATGTATACATTAAGCAGACTTTGATTTATTTTGCTCTCTTTCTCACTATTCTGCTCACTTTATTTGCATCTCCCTCTGTATCACTCATTATTTCCGTTCCTCTGCTCATCTCTTTCTTGTTTTTTTCTCTCTTCTCTCTTTTCCCACCCTCCTTCCTATCTTCTTAAGGCGTTCCCAGAGATGCAAAAGATCTCTTCTCCAGGGAAATATTTCAGCAGTTAAATTAATAATCTAAAAGCCATTTTTACCTACCCGTCGCAATCCCAGTTGAATAGAAGTAAATATAACTACTGTACATCTTAATGGCTAAATTCAGTTTTCTGATTTTTTTTTAAGAATTATTTTCTTGGAGTGTTTGTCCTTTGAGAATGCTATCAGAGAAATGAAAGTTGAATAAACTTAAGCGACTGTATTAACGTTTGAGTATTTGGGAAATGAAAGGAAGTCTCTTGTCAGTGATAAGTATATTAAAAACGTTGAAATAATTTGGTAAATGGAACATTGATTTAACTGCAAAATGACATTGTAATTGCATGGTTGTTGAAATGACAATGACAGTTTGCAGGGAGAGTTGAATATTTGCTAGTTCTAGTCTCCCCGAAGATACTTGGAAGATAACGGGTTGGTGAGTAGAACGGTACTTGAAACAACTCTGTCACATAAATGAACTTAGAAAGTGCACAAACCCTGGCAGGGCCAATGTGATTCATCTCAGGGAAAATACATGATTAATTAAATACTTGTTTTATTTAATTACTCTTCACAGCCTAATGAACAGCAAGTGCCAGCTGGGATGAATGAAATATGCACCCAATATTAAATGCCACGTCAATAATGTTAGTGAATGCATCGGTCCACCAGCAATAACCAAAGTTTCAAAAACACAGTCTTTGTCATTGCAGAATGAGTAATGATTTTTTATGATTAGAATGCCTTTGGAGGGTATATGGTTCAATCAGATGACATTACATTCATCATTTTTAATCCACTTCATTTAAAATATATTAAATTCTATTCACCCAAAACCCAGACTGAAGAATTTGTAGGCAAGGATGACCTGAAACAGAAATAAGCATGCTTATATTTTATATTATAATTGCATGTATCTTTTATTTGAAAGGTACATGAAAATGACAAGTCAAACGCAGTATATAAAGTTCTGGATTCCCAAGTATGTCAGCCAATCAACCATTCACTCTAATCCAATTTAATCTGCCGTACACACAGATGAACCTATTTTTGCATTACATTACCATTTTCTTATTTCCTTTTGCAATAGAACCTTCTATTTGGTGGTGATGCATTACAAGAGCCGTGATATCTCTACCTCCTTATCTTCAACAATTCTACTGAGTTTGCCAGGAACAGAAAATCATGTATCTATGAGTACAATCATGTTTCCCATTGATTCATTTTGGTTATTCAGATTCCTGAACAATACTGTGTATAGGTTACTTTGAGTACATATGACTCAGAAAACAAGCCAACCCTACCAAGCACTGATTCTGCACAGGGCTGATTGTTCAATGCTTCATATACAGAACTTCATTTTTTTAGAAGACATAATACTTATAATTGCGAAGCATTGATAATTGTTTCAGTTGTTGTTTGGTAGATCTGTTTATTCAGTTCCTGCATATTAATTATATATGGCCTGGCAGTCATGCCTCCTGACCTTAAGTTTGAGCCATATAGTGTATGCTTTCTATTGATGGCACACCGACTAATTCACACAAGTAATTACATCATGCATTTCTATGTCAGTGCTGCAATAAATTTGTTAGTAATTTTGTATAGGACATACATCACCATGCACAGAACATTTTAATATCCAATAATTTGGCAGACTGTGCTGGCTTTTCTCACAGTGCTCTCTGATTTGAAAAGTTATCCAAGACCAACATGCTTTGAGATTTGTTCTTCTGATCCACAATTACAGTTAGCTTGTACAGTAGGTGCCTGATCCACTAAAATGAGTAGCAAAAGCAGTGTCAAGGCAACCTTTCTCTACACCTTCTCTGTGGGTGTTGGGCAAATCTGCACTGTGAAAATCTGCTTTACAGGAATAAAGTTCTTTGAATTACATAATTAAACGAATAATGACATTGCAGTTTAGTTAAAATAACATTCAGTATATATGTTTTCAATTTCACTATGACATGAACCAGGACATGAACCACAACGCGACCAGGACATGAACCAGGATGCAAGCAGGACATGAACCAAGACCTGACCTGGACATGAACCCCGATCGCAGTGACAGTGCAATTGAGAATATTTTATATAATTGTCAGTCCAAAATAAATGTATTGAGTTGTTTTGATCTGTAACAACAATGAGACCCATTTCTAAACATGGAATTCGCCTGTGATAGAAGCCTTCTGGAAAAATATCATGTATTTTGTTGTTAACCATTTGGGTAGTATATTCTATGTAACATCATTACATTGCATTTAGACCATTTGATTTCTTTCACATTTTATTACCTTACAACCGTATTCTAAAATGGGGTACAGTATAGAGCTCCACAGAGAAACTCTGTAGCTCTCAAAGGGATCATCAGGTATTTGTTCACCTCCCTGACCAAGGCCATCTACCCCAATTGCTAAGTTTGGCCCTGAAGACAGTTGTAGGAAGAGCTTAAGTGGTTTCAAACCTCTTCCATTTAAGAGTGGCCACTGGGGGGTGGGGCGTCAGTGCAGCAGAGATTTTTAGGTACAATTCTCTAGATATTTACCTTGACACATTCCTGTCTTGGAGCTCTAAGGACAATTCCTTCATCCTCATGGCTTGAGGATGAACATTTAGACTTTATATTGAAAATATTTTAATCCATTCAAAATGTGGGAAAAGTTAAGCTTTCTGAATATGGTACAAATGTACTGATGTGACGAAGACAGTTTAGCCGGAAAGGCAAAGCTGTCAATATACCGGCCAATTGTCGTTCCTACCCTCACCTATGGTCATGAAGTCTGGGTCATGGCCGAAAGAACTACATTGTGGGTTAAAGCGCCTGAAATTAGTTTTCTCAGAAGGGTGTCCGGCGTCTCCCTTAGAGATAGGGTGGGAAGCTCAGTCATGCGTGAGGAACTCGGAGTAGATCCGCTGCTCCTTTGAATCGAAAGGAGCCAGTTGAGGTGGTTTGGGCATCTGGTAAGGATGCCCCCAGGACGTCTCCTTAGGGAAGTGTTCCAGGCACGTCCAGCTGGGAGGAGACCTCGGGGTAGGCCCAGGACTATGTGAAGAGATTATATTTCCACACTGGCCTGGGAACGCCTCGGGATCCCCCCTGTCAGAGCTGGCAAATGTAGCTCAGGAAAGGGAAGTTTGGCGTCCCCTGCTGGAGTTGCTGCCCCCGCGACCCAACAACGAATAAAGATGAAGAGTTTTAATGCTTTTACCTTTGAAGAATATGTATGTTTTATCTAGGATATTTTTAAGAATAATCTATATTTTATACATAAGTATCAGCTGTCACACCAACAAGGAACAACCTGGTATTAAAAATAATGCTGTATTCATGAAATACAACTAAACAGATACATGTTTCCATGTATTATCCAACAAAGCAGCAATTTTTCAGTTGTAACGCACCACTCTTCTCAAAAATTAAACAAGTTTAAGGATATGAGCAAATTCGACAACAAAATTCGACGTATTGTGATTGCTAGACGACTGGTTCACAGCATTTCCAAAACTGTAGCCCTTGTTGGGTGTTCCTGTTCTTCAGTGGACATTACCAATCAAATTGGTACAAGGAAGAAAAGGCACTGAACCAACCGAAACTAACCGGCAACAGGGTCATGGGCGGCCAAGGCTCATTGATGCACGAGGGGAGCGAAACCTGGCCTGTGTGGTCCGATTCAACAGAAGACCTACTGTAGCTCAAATTGCTAAAAAAGTGAATGCTGGTACTGACAGAAAGGTGTCAGAACACCCAGCGCATCGCATTTTTTTGTGTATGGAGATGTGTAGCCGCAGACCAGTTAGGGTGCCCATGCTGACCCCTGTCCACTGCTGAAAGAACCTACAATGGGCACGTGAGCATCAGAACTGGACAACAGAGCAATGGAAGAAGGTTGTCTGGTCTGATGAATCAGGTTTTCTTTTACGTCACGTGGATAATCGGTTTGCATGTGCGTCGCTTACCTGGAGAACACATGGCACCAGGATGCACTATGGGAAGAAGGCAAGCCCGCGGAGGCAATGTGATGCTTTGGGCAATGTTCTGCTGGGAAACATTGGGTCCTGTCATTCATGTGGATGTTACTTTGACACCTACCTACCACCTACCTAAACATTGTCGCAGACCATGTGCACCCTTTCATGGAAACGGTATTCCCTGATGGCATTGGCTTCTTCCAGCTGGATAATGTGCCCTGCCACAAAGCAAAAATGGTTCAGGAATGGTTTGAGGAACACAACGAGTTCAAGGTGTTGACTTAGCCTCCAAATTCCCCAGATCTCAATCCAATTGAGCATCTGTGGGATGTGTTGGACAAACAGGTCTGATCCATTGAGGCCCCACATTGCAAATTGCAGGACTTAAAGGATCTGCTGCTAACCCCTTGGTGCCAGATATCACAGTACACCTTCAGAGGTCTAGTGGAGTCCATACCTCGATGGGTCTGGGCTGCTTTGGCAGCAAAAGGAGACCTGCCCAATATTGGTCATAATTTTAATGGCTGATCGGTAAACATTGGAGTCTATCCGTGTGTGATAAGGATTTGTCTGTCTGTCAACTGTATTGAACACAAGTATTATTATATCAGTTAAACAAACGGATGAATAGAAAATTATATTCAGAAAAACGGTTATTCTGCTTGTCACTTGTATGTTGATATTGTTCTCATGTTTTAGGTGGAATAATCTTCTAATTATGCTGTTCACTCGTGAGACCTGTTGGTGTTACTTTGGGGTGCATTGGGTACTGGCACCCCTAATTCCTACAGCCAGGCACAGAACACAACATGGACATGATCATTGTTGGTGTTGAAAATATAGATGAAATCAAAATAACCAGTGTTTGCAAGGAGTCTTTACCTCCCCATAACGCATTCATTACACATCTATTAGCATCATGAACATGCTATAATAGGTCCAACAGAGATTACTAAAGGCTTATCAAATGCAGTTCACCCATAGCATATTAATAGCCAATTCATGTCATGCTATGCAAGAGCTCATTGCTTTTTAGAGTAAATAGATTAATCATTACAATTGTTCTCAAAAGTGTGTTCCTCCCGTATTAAATATTAGTGAATATTAGTGAATTATATATGAGTGAATATGTTAGCAGTTGTAGGTCAATTTCCCAGACTGAAAACATTATTATCTTTTTTAATACTATAGATTACCAAACAAATGACCAAAGTGACAGGATACTCTGAGATTGACGTACGTTTTAAAACAAAAATAAATGTGATTGATTTGAAAAACACAATCTTACAATTAATTTAATAATGTTTTTATACATTCTTGTCCATTTTGTAAGACTTTGTTTTAAAAGTTACTAAGTAAATTTACACCCCATATATTATGCATTTTGTGTGTTTTAGTAAGAGGTGATTTGTGCCAAATGCATCGACTAACCCCACATATTTTGTGCATTTTCAGCATCTTAGACCTGATAGGGTGAAAATGCACAAACAGTTTCAACAATAACATTGGAGCCAAGTCTCATGAAAATGCACAGAAATTGACAAATTCCATGACATTGCTATTTCAAGTTAATGATTGTGAAACTGTGTGGAAAATGAAACCATTCATCCTACTGAAACTGTTGAGCAAAATCACTCACTGGCTTGTGGTAGAAAAGACTCTAGCCATGCTTCTCTCACCTATTGTGCACTGCTTGCCAATTTCAATTCTCCAAATGTGGCTTATTGGAGGCATTTTCATTTAAAGACTGAAGCTGAGGTGAAATGTGGGCTTCCAGCCACTAACACAGTCATTTCAGGCTGCAAGTGTAGTTCCTAACTAGGGAACAAAAAGTTATTTAAAAGGTGCCTTGAAGTTATGTTTGACAATCTGATAATTACTGGTGTGTTACAGCACATACATGTTATATAGATGAATATAATATGACAAACCTGTAATACAACTTTCTCAGTCCACAGATATCACACTAAATTAATTAGAGACTACTTAGCCTACTTTAATGATGAAACTCATTTCAGACGCTGGACCCCTGAATCAATAAATACAGTATAGACAAGAAAATGTACCTACATTCACATGTAGCCTACAACCTATGGATGTGGCTCTGATGGAAATGTTTTCTTTAGCTAAATATCCTCTGATATTCATAAAACACGTCATCTCTCGTTCCTGTATAACAAAATGTTAGTGAGGCTAAAGAGTATGTTGCAGCTGCACGATGGAAGTCTCCAAATCATCCGGTTGAGTTGGATGGAAGTTCCCTGCGCGAGAGAAAATGAATGCATTGTCTACCTAAGTAAGACTTTGCCCTCGTGTTTTGGTCACATTTGACGTTTTTCCATTGTTATTTTCAGTTGTAGTTGTTACTAAACTACTAAATTAGTTGCAAAGATGTACATGTCAGATTGCTGACCGAGAAGCTACTTAACCTTTGTTTATGATAACAATGGAGACGTCAAAATGACAACCTTCAGCGAATAAACAACCTACAATCTATCATTTTTCATTACACCTTAAATCATTACATCCTGTTTAAGTAGAAACACTTTTTTTTTATAAATGATGTGAAGCACAGCAAACGCTGAGGGCCAAACAACATTATTCACCTTTAGTGTTGAAGTTACAGACCAGAGTGTCTAACGGTACTGTTACAGTGTTTGACCATGGAGTCTATAAGCTATAAGTGCTTCATCAATTGGAAAATAGATAGAACTTTACCTTGACTGCATAGACCTCAGACATACAACCTTCGTGTGTGTGTGAGTGTGTGAGTTATAGACCAGTACGACTATAATGTGATGTGGTGCCAGGCTGTTAATTTAACGTTTTACAACGTATGTCTAATATGACACAATAAGTACATTACTTGATTAACAGACATTACTTGACAGATTTGACCCTCTTGGGACCTTCATACACCATGTACCTGTAGTTCGTTTCATATATCAGTAACATGTTCTTGGATTGTCATAGTCTCACAGTATTATGGTGGGAGCTTTCTTTTGAAAACACCTATACTGATAACTACACTATCGTGTTGATGTTGCACCATTTGAAGCGAGGCCTCACTAAATCCTGCTGGAGGAATTGAATAGCACGACATCATTTCATTGTAGATGTGCAATATAGGATCAACTCTGATAATGAGTTTGGACCTGTTATGACATGTTCAAGAAATACTTAAATAAATAGTCAATGACTGCATAAGACAGATGTGGTAAATTGTGATGACTGAAATGCCACATAAACATGCAGCGTCTCCAAAATGTGTCAAGGATTGTGCAGACTTTCACAAATCTCTGACTTCATAGACTACCTTCCTGATTTCATGTTGGTTTGAACTCCATCTTGTTCGCCACTACAAATAGATTGAAAATGACCTGTAAATGTACTTACTGTATGTGTTTTGGTTGAATGCCAAAGCCATGACCTTAAGTTGCTTCTTTACATCTCATTTAACTCAAAGGGAGTTGGATGAAAATAAAATGTTCAGACTATCGTGTCGATCTGAAAGGGTCTCACTTGGGTATTTTTTTATTCAGACTGGTCCTTTCTAGTGCGGGTCAAGTCGCTATGGTTGATGTTTAGCCATGCTAGCTCAGCTGGGCTTAGCAGTGTAGAAGGGGTATTTGCTATCCACAGAACAAAGGTGACGCTGTAGCATATCGTCAGACACTCATCATCTGCTAATCATAGACTTCAGGCTTTGAGGCCAGCCCTTTCTGGTTGGCAAAGCCAATGTCTTTCTCAGGAATTCAAATGGTGCTCAAAATCCACACACAACAGCACCCAACACACTCCAGCAGACTTCAGAAACGAAGGAACCCGTGGATAACGAATTCACACATGGCTCCTATGGGGCTATGCATGAAGGGAAACGTTATCGACATTTTGTATCTCCACCCATAAGCTATGGCTTAATCAGGTGTTCAGGCGATGCATCAGAAAACATAGCTATGTCCATGTTTGGTTGACCCATAGCATGTCTGTAATAAACTCATTCATGCAAACCAGCAGGTGTAAGTGGTTGATATGTCATTTCAACCTGCTTCGCCAGGTGGCACATTCTACCCTGTGAAAGCACTGTGTACGCATTCTCTGTTGAAGTAGGTGTCGAAAAAAACAGTACTTAAGGTTTTCTACGATTCTGACTTCGAAGGGGAATTGGTGCGTTATTCACCGAAGGCCAAAAAGCTGTTTTTGCCAAAACACTTTCTACACGGAAAGGCACACATACAGAGACACTCCGCTGGCCGGCATTCCGTATAAACCTCACATTTGGCAGACTTAGGTGTCCCAGTACGCAACAAGGAGGGGGAGAATAGGGGGAAATAATTTGGGGTTGATTCTCATCATTACTCAACGGCGGTGTTGCGCTCGGCGAACAGATGCCCAGCTCAAATCAACTTGATGACACACACACACGCACTTGATGAGGCTAGTCCTGCTGGAGGCAATTAGGTGTCAACATTCTCTGATTATGTTCTCCGCGAGACGAGACAACCTGCTACAGAGGAGAGTAGTGAGAGGACACTCATCCATCCTCTTCTCCTTCAGTCCTTCGGCTCTCGTTGGTTGATTGCAAACGGAGAGTTGATACCAAATCAGACTCAGAATACGGCGGGAAATTGAGAGAAAAAAAGCTAGAAAAAGAATCAGGTAATTAAAAAAACGACATATACGCACACACCTCACGGAAGAAGTTTTGTTTCTTTGTGATTTGTTGTCCTTTTAAACAGGTAGAATTATGAATGATCTTCGTTGGGATGTCACCGATCTCTTGCAAATTTGGACGCATCGAAGTGAAAGACCAGTTACGGACGTGGGCAATACCGTCACTAATTGAGTGCTTAAAATCAAAAGGGCTCTAATCGAGCATCGATTGTGTAGTCATTATTGTAGGGCTGCAACACTGAGTGAGTCTCTTACACCGCCCCCCCCCCCCCTTCTAGAGTAGAATATCATTAGGCTATCATTAGAAATGTCCGCAGGTCCCCCGGGATATCTCCCGTCACTTTGGTCCGAAAATAACTTAACACGTGGTATCTTGACAGCCCATTTCATTAAACCTGCTATGTTGAATACCGCACCGCACTGCACTCTGACTTCCAACCCAAACCCCATGCGATCCCACTTACTCTCATCATCACATAAACTCAACTGCTCTTTTGTTTCCCTTAACACCTGTCCGTCTCCCATTGTCTCTAACGGTGTTGTGGAAATTTCCAGGACATTAAAAACCACTGTGCCCCGGATACCACAGCAACTCCAATTAAGAAAGCTCAAGCCTTGCAATGAAAAGGGGCTTTGCCTTCCGTCTCTACGAAGGTTGGCCACGGCAAAGCTAGAGTTCCCGCCAGCCAGCATAATTGGACTTAAGGTTGCCACTATTATGTGTTTGTTGAACAGCAATCTAACATTTTGCCATCTGTTTGCGTTAGTGTTAATCATATCCATTCTCCTCCCGTCATTGTTCCAGATGGCTTCCATAATTGCGTTGTTTCTTCTTGCAGATGTTTTATGGTACCGGTTTAGGAGTGCCGCCAGCCCTCTGGTCGGGTTGATAATACACTCGAACGAGGGATGGGGGTGGTAATGGGAAAATAACCATTTTAGTCCCACGTTTTTGACAGTATAGTCGCGTAAACATTGTAATTGTCTCTAATAAGACTGGGTCATTTGGTGGACAATAGGGGCAGTGGCAAAATGTCTGTGGAGGAATTTACATTTAAACTCTCGTTTGCACACCTCAACACCGGGGGAATGAATTTGCCCGCATGTCATTTGGACCCAAACTCCCTTGTATATCAAGCTATAATTTGTCATATTGGAAAAACTGCTTAGTGTGATATATTTAACCACTACTATTTCATCAGTAACCTTAATTCCAATAATTTCCAGTTTGTTATGATGGTGTCATTATATCCCGTTAACAATATGACAGCGGCTCATTGTTTGCTAACCGTATATGACGTTATTTCTGTTTTGTCTGAGACGTAACGCATTAGGTGGCAAAATACTGCCACAGGTCGCGCGGTTACTTGGTTGACTAGAAAACTCAAGATGTTTCCTAATCATCTGTGCCCGGCAACGGTGCTGATCCAATATAAACCTGACAAATGTCGCTGACTAAAACATTGCGCCTCCTCAGCCTACATAGCAATTTAGCAAATGCCCTCATTTTGCCTTTGTCTGGATAGTAATACTTCCTGCTGCTATGCAGCGAAATTACATTAGCAGGGCTGATGCTGAAGCATCAGCTGTGATGCTGGCAAAATCACTGCCTGGAAAAATGGCGGGTCAGCCCCACTCCCACACACCATGATTCATCTCCTCAGTCGAGGGTTAAAGGTCAGAGGATGAGGCCTGATATTATTGCAGATGGCTACCCCTGGGAATGTGGAAGCAAATTAGGACCAACATTACTGAGGTTCCATTCATAACAGGTGTTTTATGTTCACTGCATTTAGCCTGGGAGATATGTCAATTAGCACTTTAGTCACCAGAATAAGGTATTGCGTGTGTGATAGAAATGCTCGTGGGTTGTCTTCTGGAGATATTTGCTCAATTGTGATTTTGTGACCATTGTTTTTCTGTTGGCACCAGAGTGCTACTTATGACGCCACTTAATTGAACAATGGCTCCCGTTTCAAATGGAACAGTCAACAGATTTCCACGAATAAAGGAAATGGAAAGTAGTGCAGTGAAGTATACACAGAAACACATTTTTCCTCCTGGCTTTTTTCTGCCACTTTTGGAAAAATGAAAAAACATTTGTTGAATTATTACAAATGTCATTACTTTGCTCATGCCATCCAATCAAACTTATCAGAACATGATGGCTGAGTCCATTCAACACCAAATGAAACTGGTCCATTCGCCACAACATCATTACAGTACATTTCTGTGCTCTTCATTGTAGGACAACAATTGGAATGAGCTATTATTGTCCCATTAATAATCACACTGACAAAGCAAATGTAATATTGAACTTACAATTTAAGCGATGGCGGTTGGGACAGGTCATCTCTTTCTCTGCTTCTCCTCTCCTTTGTGTCCCTGAATCAATCTGGGAATCAGTTAAATAGAATAATGTATAATTCACAACCTGTATCCACCTCTGCTATTTACATTAATCACAATTGTCGTAGTAAGCATTACATATAAAGAGCAGTCTAAATGACTGACCTATTAAAGAGGGATTTATCCAATGGGGCACAATGCAGACTGTTTCCATTATCTTGCTAATGAGACAATAGAAATTTTAAAGGGGCAGATGAGAAAAAAACTAAAACAGAATAGAACATTCTCAATGGGGCTGCTGTTGAGCGATAGCAGATTGCATACACTCACACTGCAACCAAACACATCCTACCTGCAGCCATTGGTCATTGAGATTGTCTATTTATAAACCATAACTACACAACACACAACACTGCAAAGGGCACGGCAATGTTCAGTGTCCAAGTGTGACTATCCTCTGGGCCACAAAGGAAGTATTTACAAACCCCAGGGCCACACATGTCAATGTTTCACTCTAAAAACTCTCCAGTGGCAAAAAGCCCTGTGAATAATAGCCGGGATTGGCGTTCACGAGACGCAATAAAACACGGGAGATTGAAGCGGACTGAAGAGTAAAGAGAGGCGGCCCCCAATGACATTAGAGAGGAGCTGAGTATATGCAATGGTTCAGGGCACACGAAATGGTGGACCACTAATCACTGGGAATATAATGGTTCCGCCGAGAGAAGTTTTGTCTTCATTTGGAATATAGTGTGCCGTTAAAGCGGGGGGGGGGCTTTGGTGGAAAAATAGGCGGATTTTGCATTAGCAGCTGTGGCATGGTAACATGTAATGTGCTGGAATTGTGGGAGTATGAAAATGGAGATCTGGCCTACAGATATCTCCCCTAGCTAAACCACAATGTGGGTTCATGGACACGCTTATTTCATCAAACACAAGTCATACACACAGACAAGCTGGATTAGTCAACTGTAGTTGGAAAGGACAAGTTAATGAAGATGTCATGGTTGTTTTATACAGTCCTTCACTTACTTGAAAACAGTCTGGGTTTCTCTGTCTTTCCCTTAAGAACCAAAGGTTGTTATTTTGGCTATATCCCTGATTCAGCCTTTTTCTCCACCACCTGAACAACCTGCTGTACTTGCCTTTTTTCCACCAATCGGAGTGGGGACTGAAACATGCTTACGGTACTACTTTTAAATCACTTCGTATAGCACGCTGAGAAATGTCAATACAATTCTTGTCAAAGTAATTTAGTTACATGGATTTGGCTTGGAAAACAAGTGAAAACAACAAAGTGCATCATCTGGGATGAAAATTAAAAGGGATATGATGCTTTGTGGAGAATATTTTGTTGAACTTTGGGGATTAAGCTTTTAAGAAATTGCTTAATTCACAGGTGATTCACAAGGTGAACGTCCAGTTGAAGTTTTGCTTTTACACAGTTGAAGCACACAAATCCAATTCTAAGTCATTGAATCTACTTAAAAAAAACGCTTTAAATTTCAACAGCCTTCACAACAGTGCAAAATGCACCATGGACCCAGTTGTTAACCACCTCAGTCCAAAACAGAGATGGGTCAGGCACACTACAATAAAACAAGGAAGTGATTAATGACATGTTTATGTCCCTTACATTCTCTGAGTCAATGGCGCTTTGATTGTTATTGGCAGGACGGGAGAGAGCCAACTGTTTTAATGATAAAATATGGATTTTTACAAATGAGTGTGTAAATCAGTAAATACTGCCGATGGTTTCCATGTCCAGTCCAAAGGGCTCCCGAATGTCTTGTATCAGCTTAACACTATACCGCTTGGAAACTGTCCGTTTTGCACTATGGTCAAAATGTAGTTATTGGCTAGTTATTCACACATTGATACATGGACTGAGTGTAGATACAGATAATTGTTTTTATTTCGGGAGGCAGATTCAAGACATTTTGAATCTCAGGGAGGTCAGCATTTGTACTGTAGCTTTTGGGGCATCAAGCAAGTCAGTAAATTTGATTGACCTCATTGTATCCTATATTATTCTAATCCATGTTCCTAACCCTTTCTAAAAAGTAAAAACATGTATGCACTGCTCTCTCTACCGTTAGTCACACTAGAACTGCTGAAAGACTCAAAGGCAAATATTTAATGTCACCTCAGACTTGTTTACATTACATTACATTTTTACGAGACCCATGTCAACGATATCTCGAGACACCAGATTATTTTGTAAGCTTGCATATATCGATAACCAGATGCGCCACCTTCTGAAGTTGCATGTCTCACATTTTCAATACACATTTTCAGGTTTGCAGGTATGAAGACAATTCTGTTGGTACTGTATCATGTTTCTGTGCACACGCATTTTGCTCAATTTCCCTGTGATTGACGACCGCAATTTCGCGTGGGACGTCTCCAACAGGCTGGTGTAAATTCAAATGATATGGAAATGATTATGCAAACCACGATAAGTCAATCTAGCGCTTTATTCTCTCGTAATGTAAACAAGCTCCAAGTTCAAGGACTTATTTAAAGGGAATACCAAATGGAGGATGGCAACAAATTATCAGATGTCATTTCAGTAAGTTAGAGGGCTTGAGACCCGAAACAGATTGATTCAGGTTCCCCCTTCTAGTGTGGTACCTTATTCTGCCTTTCAGTTAATTAGGGCTATACACTAAGCACAAATAGAAATAAGTCATGTGTAATGTCATGTAATATCGGTATTATGTTTCATGCTATAAAATGAAATAAAAGAATTGGAGCTGGATACTTAAACTTCAACGCCATAATTCCTGTAACAAAAAAAAACATGCGAATGGGTAGCAGTTTTTCTGAAAACATGTTTCAAATTTTGGGCTCCCCTATTATCAATATTTTGTGAAGCCTCCCCTAGAGTGGATATAAGCATTGAGCATAATACTGTTAAGTCAGACAAGGTTGGGGCACACGTTTGGAGGAATCCGGAACCAGACCTTTATGCAGCACATTTCATAATCTCTGAGTTGTAGGTTTGCGTTTGTGGTCTGCTCTCTTCAATTCAGACCACATATCTTCAGTTGGATTCAAGTTCAGAGACTGATGGGTATTGTAAAACATTGATTTTGTGGTCCCGCAACAATTTCTGTGTTGATTTTGATGTATGTTTAAGATTATTGAATTGTAGAAAGGTCCATCCACTGCCAAGTCTCACTATCCTGGCAGAGGCAACCAGGTTTTCGGGCAAAAATATCCTGGTTCTTAAAGGGTCTTAAATTGTTTTTTTTGTACTACTTGCATAAAAACAAGCAAAAATTACACAGCATACATCTGCCGTTAATATTTTACATTGATGTATCTAATAATCCTATTTTTTTTACAAAATTAAGTGTGACTGACAAATTCCTAATAAAACTTTCTTGCTAGTTCGTCCCTAAGTTTGCATTGACTTATGATCTCTTTACGAAGTATTATCCTTACCATCCTAAACCACCCTGAACTAGCTACAACTGTAGTACTCATTAAGTTATGGAAGACAAGATGGTGTTGTTCATAGGCAGGATTCTATACAGTGTCGGATTAATGGAATTCTTAAAAACCTTATCAAGAGCCCCTGGACCAATAGTAGCCAAGCAGCCCCAAAGCCCTACTGAGCCACAACCATACATTATTGTGGTTGCTCTTCCTTGTTTGCGGTCCCCTTTTTGCAAACATGCCGTTGGTGTGCACGGCCAAAAGGTTTGATTTCTGTCTCATCTGACCACTTCTTTCGTGCAACACTTCCAAAGGATGTGACGATATGGAGGTGGTGTCAAGCAGTTGATAATGCCAAGATTCCAATAGATTTTGCAGTTCTGAAACTGATTCTTTAACTCTCTCAACAGCTTCCACACCATTTGTGGAGGACGTATGCACAAGCATCCTCTTTTTCGCCAATTTATGTCTGTTCCGGACTTGCTTATGGCCTTTAGTGGTATTTTCATCTGTTAATACACTTTTAAAACCCTTTACCTGACCTGTGTTGGTCAACAACCATCTGTCTCCTTTCCTCTGAAAGCTCAGTGGTTTTGTCCATGTAGTCAGATGACACAGGGAATTGACCTCATATTTATATCACAGAAACCGGGGAACCTGGAACAGGTGAAAGGCATCAATACAATTCCTGGAGACTGGGAATAAAAAAGTAAGATTTCATAACAGACGGAACTTTCTTTGTGTTTATTTTGACACTTTTTTATGGGTGCCATTGTCGTAGAAAAAATATTTTGTTGAAAAAATTCAAAGGGTTTGAGAAATTGTGTTGAAAAATGGTATATAGCAGACTTTAGTTTTAGACCAAAATATGACATTTGTGCTAATTTTTTGCATTCACTTTTGCTCAGTTTCATGAAGGGGGCCGATGCTTCTTCGGTTGACTGTATCTGCAACCAACAGCATATGTGTACAGCCATTAATATGAAATTAGGATCTGTTGAATGCAATTCTGAAGTCCTCACATGAACATGTTAGCTAGTAAAAACTAGTAGAATCTGTTGGGTTAATATTTTTGTTCAGTCTACATAACCTACATTCCGGTCGTCATTTCGGTATGACACATATGGAGTTATCAAATCACGCCTCAGGCCAGCAAGGCACTTAAACATTTTAGTTATTCAGTAGATGCTCTTATCCAGAGTGACTTAGAGGGGCAATTAAGGTTAACTGTCTTGTTCAGGGATAGAACAATGTACTTTTGCTGAAGAGATAATGCAGGTCCACCCAGAGATGTTCTCCTGTATCTGTGGCATAAGTCAACAAACTGTGACACATCAGTAGTCTTTAGTACTATTGAATGGCTGAGACGGCCCCATGACATTGGTCCATTTCCTCCCTGCCTCGCTGGAAAACCACTGACACAGACAAATCCAAAGTCAGGGGAAGGAAAGACACATTACCTCATTCTACCTTCAATCTGGACCAGCCTTCCAGTCCATGTTGCTGACAGGCGTAAAGCTTGTCCATTTTCTTATTTTTGTCTCTGTAGACCATCACAATGGATTTGAAATGAAACAGTCAAGATGCAAAAAGTGCAGACTTTCAGCTATAATTTAAGGGGTTGAACAAAAATAGTGTATGAAACATTTAGGAATTGCAACTATTTTCATGCACAGTCCCCTTATTTCGGGGGCTCAAATGTAATTGAACAAATGAACACAATCATAAATAACATTTTCATTTTTAATACTTTGCTGAAAACCATTTTCAGGCAATGACTGTTTGAAGTCTAGAACATATTGACATCATCAAACACTGGGTTTCCAACTTTTTGATGCTTTGCTAGGCCTTTACTGAAGGTGTCTTCAGTTGTTGTTTGTGAGTCTTTCTGCCTTAAGTTTTGTGTTCAACAAGGGGAATGTATGTTTGATCAGGTTGATATCAGCCATTGACGGACTTGTCCATTGCAGAATATTCCACTTCTTTGCGTTAAAAAACTCCTGGGTTGCTTTTGTAGTATGATTTGTAATGTGAAGCGCCGTCCAAACAACCTCATTGAATTTGTCTGAATCTGAGCAGACAAAATATCCCTATAAACTTCAGAATTCACCTGGCTGCTGCTGTCACATCATCAATAAACACTAGTGACCCAGTGTCATTGGAAGCCATGCATGCCCATACCATCACACTGCCTCCACTGTGTTTTCAGATGATGTGGTATGTTTCGGATCATGAGCCGTTCCAAGCCCTCTCCATACTTTTTCTCATTTGTCTGTTACAGGATGATCTTAATTTTAGCTGTTTAAAAAATGCTGTTCCAGAACTGGGCTTGCATTTTTAGATGTTTTTTGACAAAGTCTAATCTGTCCTTTCTAACCTTAAGGCTTATGAATGGCATGCAACTTGTGATGAACCCTTTGTTTTTACTCTTGTGAAGTCTTCTCTTTATGGTAAACTTGGATAATGATATACTGACCCTCCTGTAGAGCGTTCCTCATTTGGCTGGATGTTGCAAAGGTTTTTTTCTTTACCATGGAATGGATCCTACAATCATCCTCCGCTTGTCTTCTGTAGACATCCAGGCTCTTTGGTGTTGCAGAGCTCACCACTGAGTTATTTTTCTCTCAGAATAACCAAACTGTTGATTTGGCCACCCTTAATGTTCCTGCTATCTCTCTGATGGATTTTGTTTTTGCAGTCTAAGGATGGCCTGTTTCACTTGCATTGAGAGCTCCTGTGACTACATGTTGTGGCTTCACAGCAACAGCTTCCAAATGCGAATGCCACACCTGGAATCATCTCCCTACTCCCTCCCTTTTTACTTACTTAACTGATGATGAAATAGTGAAGGAACAGCACACCCCTCTCCATGAAACAGGTTTTTAGTACATTTTCCAATTACTTTCGGTCCCTTGAAAAAGAAGGGGCTACATATTAAAGAGCTGTAATTCCAATACCCTTCCTTCAGTTTAAATGTGAATACCATCAAATTACAGCTGAGAGACTGCACTTTAATTCAACTGTAACTTGAATATATTTTGTTTAACAGACAAAACTTGTGTCAGTTTCCAGTTATTTCCGGACCTAACTGTATGCCTTTTACTCTGGAGTGGCTTCCATTTAGCCACTCTACCAAAAAAGTGCTGCAGAGATTGTTGTACTTCTGGCAGATTCTACTATCTCCGCAGAGAAAGTCTTAAGCTTTGAGTTGCCATTGGGTTCTTAGTCATCGCCCTGACGAAGGCCTTTCTTGCCTGGTTACTTAGTTAGGCAAACTGTCACGGGCACAGATCCAAGCGCAGACTGGGAGCTAGTTGGAAAAGGGCAGGTAGAGTGTACGGGGACGGGAGGTGAGGCGTTTAACGTAACAGCGGCGAAGGGGCAGACGAGCGATAGGCAGAGTAGTCTGGGGCGGGCAGAGAGCCGGTACACGGAAGTACAGTCGGAGAACAGGCAGAGTGGTCGGGGACAGGCGAGAGGTCAGAATACCGGCGGACAACAGAAGTGCAGGCAGGGCTCAGGCAGAATGGTCGGGAACGGGTGGTCGGTCGGTGCACGGATAGGCAGGACGAGAAACTGGAGAACGTGGCATGTAAACATGAACCATTGATCTGGCAGGGGAGAAGTGGCAGGGAGTTGTATTTGTATGCGTGGTGATGAGGTGACTGGGGACAGGTGTGTGAGTGGTGATTGGTGACATGTGTGTGAGTGGTGATTGGTGACAGGTGTATGATTTGGTGATTGGTGACAGGTGTGTGATTTGGTGATTGGTGACAGGTGTGTGCATTTGGTGTGCACTGAGACTCAGGAGCGCGGGCGCCCTCTGCTGCGCGCTCGCCGAGGCGGGGAAGTGACACAAACGGCCTGCTCTAAAAGGTATTGGGGGTTACAAAACTTTTGGATTTTACAATAACGGAGACACAGGGACCAATCAATGCTTTAGCAATTTCTCCCAGATCATTGCTATGACACATTTCTGTCCCAATTCAATGCAGTGTTCTTTGGACTTAATGGTTTGGTCATTGCTCTGATATGCACTGTAAATCTGTGACCTTCTATAGACAGGTGAGTGCTTTTCAAAATCATGTCCAATCAGTTGAATTTGAACATAATTTACATAATGTTGATTTTGAGGAAATCAAGTGTGTAGCAAAAAAACTAAAACTGAATAGGTGCAGCTGCAAAATAAGTGAATCCCAAGTTGTAATGGTTAAAACAAGTAGGTAAGTAGAATCAAGTGGATACATAATTGGGGCCAAAATGAACCAAAAAGGATGGATCTGTAGTAAAGAGTTTGGGTGGGATAAATGTAATATATAAAGAAAAGAAACCTGGTCAGTTTGGTGGTACCCACACAGGTGAATGCAAAACACACCAAGCCAAGAGGAAAGGAGATCTCAGAGATCACCAGGAGGCGGGTAATGAGAACACTTCGGTCTGGGGAAATCTCAACGATATTTGAGCGCTATCAGTCCGCTGTGTGGCAAATTATTTACAAATGGAGCGCATTTAACGTGACAACAACCCGGCCTAAAAGTGGACTGCCTTCTACCATATTCCCAAGAGCCACAAGAAAAAAAAAGATCAGCTAAATGCCAACCCAAACATAACATTTGGAGTTTTGCAGAGCTCCCTCACTGCATCTCAGGTTACAGCAAATGCTTCAACAACAATAAGCACATACAACTAAAATACAGCCTCTGGTGCCAAAAAAGAACAATCTCCCTGTCTTAACTAAGCCAGGGACCACCTGAACAGAACGCCAATGTCTTGTCCTGGCAAAGCATGGTTAACCCAACACCCTCGCTCCCTTATTTGGAGCAGGGACACCTGTGTGTTGTTATCACTTGTGCTCCTGATCACAATCCCCATTTAAGTTCCTTCTTCTCTCTTGTTAATCACGATCTGGTTCCATCATTTTGTAACATTGTTCTGTTCTTATTTCTTGTGTTCGTTGCAGTTTTGTTATGTAATGGTAATTTATTGAAAGACCTCCGTTCTCCCTGGGGCTGTCCTGCCTCTTTGCGTTCAACGTTACAGTCAGTCTGTCAGCCAATGCGCTAAAGCTGGACCAAAAATGTATTTCTTTTCGGATAAAAAAATGACCCTAAACATTCAAGCCAATCTACCAAAGAATGGCCCAGGAGAAAGAAGATTTCTGTCTTGGATTGGTCAAGTCAAAGTCCTGACCTTAATTCCATTGAGATGATGTGGCAGAACCTGAAGCAAGCATTACAAACCAGACACCCCTCAAACCTCACTCAATTGGCTGAGTTTTATAAGGGAAAGCTGGCAAAAAATCTCTCAAAGGTGTCAGAGACAGATTAGTGCCCACAGAAAAACAGCTATCGCGCTAATTGAGGTGCCAAAAACGATTGAATGGGGTTAACATACCTTAACAATCATGACATTTGGGTTTTTGTGAACAAACCACTTTCGTTCAATAAACAATGAAAATATTTAATAGGTTTTTGTCTGCATCCTTTATTTGGAATGTTTTTATTACAAACTGTGGTTTAGATAAGGATGTTATAACTTTTTAATATTAAATATACAAATAATGAACATCCCTATAGGGTTCACATACTTTCTAGTAGCATCGTACGTATACTGTATATCTATTCCTCCCCAGCTGATAATTGTCTACAGACGCCTTTGATCGTAGCATGATGAAATTGTCTGTAGAGTGACTGGCCATAGAGTGATCTCGGCCATCGTAATTGGCAATTCCTCTCCATTCTGGCCTGTGTAACAAAACAATTTTTATGTGGTAACGTTGATATACATAAGCATAGTATTGCTACAGAAGTGCTGACCACAATATTTTTGTACAATTTCATATGACAATTCCAGTTTGGCCATGGATGTCTGGCTCTACCTGTACATTAATAGCTAACCAACATACAGCAGATTTTATATTCAACTGTGGTACAATGTATTGGCGGATCTCAAAATGAGCTCATTAATGCTTGGCAAATGAACGTACGCAAACCCAGCCACTTTATTTTAAAGCAGCTGGATCACCCCCCAAGAAAAATGAAGAGATTTTAGGTGACCTCGTTCAGATAAGCATATGGAAGCAAACTGTGTGTGAGAAATCCTAGAATGGCTACAGTGTTGAGGGGATACGGGTGACCAAGTTTCTTCCTGTGAGGCTTTATATCAGAACTGCTGTATGAACTGCCATTGTTTCTTCTCAGATCTCGCAGCAGAAGACACAGCCTTATGAAATGTTTGGCTTTTTATTCTATGCGAGAACTACATGCACAGTCGTTTCTGTCCCTGCATTTCAAAAGCCCAGTTTTATAATTGGAATGCACTGAACGACAAAGAAACGTTGACTGTGAGATTGTGGTGTGTTTTCATTTTCCACAGAAAGAATCATTAGTTTGCTGTTCCGGGGTCAGAGCTTATCTGTTCTGACAGTAACCAGTAAGAGTAAGGTTAGATAAAGACGGCGTGGAAACAAGGTGTTTCTCCCATAACTACCTGCAACATCTAAAAATACCTGACATTTTTCCAGCTATCATTGCTGGGAAGATAGCTGCGTGGGTCTCAATTTTAGGGCATCTTAGACATGGTTTCATGAAGGCTAGGTAAACTCCACAGAACTCCAGTAGGGAGGAATGAATGAGGGAAGCTTTCAAAACCATAAATTACAGAGTACTTAGAGTGCTTGAGGTATACAACCCCCCAGACTGTCTGGGCTGGGGGAGAGGAGAGTTTTTTTTAATTATTTTGTGATGCTGTATACCTCTACATGATGTTTGGGTGGTATATATATATGTGTGTGTGTGTGTGTGTGTGTGTATTTTGTTGTTTGGTTCTGAACCCAGTTTGCCCATGAGCCATTTTGACCTTTTCTTTTGCTAGTTTGCCGGCCCTCACCTCCATCCCATCTATCTCCACCCCATCAGGTTGCACCTGTTGGTTTTCCCTGTTTGAAGCTTGTATCCATCGTCTTTTCCCAATGTCATTCATATCTTTAGGAGTCATTGTAAATAGCTTGCTTAGACTTTGTAATGAGTGTGTTGTCGCATGAATAAATAGGCATTTGCTAAATGTAAAATGTTAATGACTTTCAAGATGTATTATAAAAGTCTGAATTTCTTATCTCCATATGCAGTTATGTACAAAGCCATGTCTAGGTCATTTAGTCACAAGTTTGTCCTGATCAGTTGTCTTTACCAGGAAAAACTTTAAATGCCAAGAGGCCCAGAGTTTCCCTCGGCCCTGGGCTAAATTACAGTTCCAAACTTCATCTCACCCCAAATAACCTTTCTCATTAAGTCTCTCAGCTCTCACATCTGCCCTTCTTGCATATCATAGTCAAGTAGATTTACCCTGATGGAGGATTTTGACATCTGCCACAGTGTTTGCCTGGATTTCTTTTACTTTTTGCTTTAGTCAGAGGGTAATCGAGTTGATTCAGCAGCAGCAAACAGTGTGCTACTGGAGAGGTGGAAGATAATGTATAATTTACTGTGGAATATTGCTACTCCCTCCTCCCTCCTTCCCTGCCCCTCTTTCAAGCTCTGTCATTTTCTCTCTTCTTCACTCGCTACTTGTTCCCTTCTTTCTTCCTCTTCTATGTCTCTCCTCCATTGCTGACGTGCACAATACCTCATATGTGGAGCTAATCATTTCTAAGGCCATGATTTACGGTCTCCCTTTGCTAATAAAGAGTGAGTAACAAGCTGTCAATGAGAGCCCAAGGTTATTTATAAGCCTTCCAAAAGAACATTTCTCTCCCTACTCAATACGCTTTCTATGTTGCTGGGGGTGGGGGGGGGGGGCTTTGTGATAGGTAAAGATTATTCATTTTTTGTCATTTCATATATCTTTGATTCAAAGGGACGGATCAGGGAGGTCTTAAAGGACGTCTAAAAGCAGACGTGGGCATGTGTAAATGTTGAAAGGTTTCATGTGCAGATGTCACCAGCTTGTGATAGTACTTTGACAGGTGCAATGTGATAGTTACACACTGCTACTACGTCTGCTACTCTGATAATAAAGTAATAGAAATCGGACATTGTACATACACATATACAGTATATCTGTATCTTCTCTAGCTAACCGCAATTAATCGCAACTTAAGACAACGTTATTTTTAAAAGCTTATCTTACCATGTTATCTTAAATATGTCCTGTACACTTTTGGAAACTATGGACGGGGATTAAAGGAGTACAGGAGTAGTCATTTTCTAAGTTACTCCATTAGACCATGGTGTCACAGCCTTTAAATGCTGCCACCCGAACTACTACAGTAACTGGCAACATCTATTTGTTGCCCATGAAAATCTAAATAGGATGTTTGCCAGTCAGGGATCCCATAGTTCTACCATCTCCTACCACTGCTTTTGATCAAGGCACCAATTACAATAACTGCTATGTTAGGCTACTGAATAACACACATATTGGAAGAGCTGCTGGGTTTGCAGGCATTTGATCCGACACTGAATCGCACATTAGCTTTTCATAGTATTGTCCTTTGATATTTAGGCTGACATGTGGTTAGAATGGGGGCCTGTAAACAGTAGCTTTTCTGATGGATGGCCACAACCGTCATTAATCAGGGGTGAACTATAATTCATGCTGAGCATGGAAGTTGTTTGTTTATTCCGCTATTAGAATGGTTTGGTGGAAATGCATACCTTATGCATACCTAAGGCATACCATATTCTGGGGTGGAAATGCATACCTTAGGCTAGCAAAAACATTTAATAATGAAAACTTTCCATGCTACAAGCAAGGTGTTAGTCGGTGGATTTGGAAACACAGTGTTTTGGGACCAGGGGGAGAAGAGCATCAGAGTAAGGGGAGGCACTGTTATTTGGAAGGAAGATGAGGATGGGGGTAGAGATATTATAATATCCTACAACTCGGAAAAGCGCATGCATTGTACTAGCCTAATAATGCACCGTTAGGCAGGATTCACAGACAAGAGGTGAGAAAACGCGATTCACAACATTAAATGACTACTCCCCATTGCTGCGTTGACAAAAAATAACTGTGAAGCACTCCGGACAGCTTGGACATAGGTCAGGCACTGACGCCGGACAGCTTGGACAAGTTACTGGTGCCAGAAACGTGCCGGTGCCGCGCTCTAGACATCTCCTGCTCCAGTCAATCACTTATAGATAGTTCTGAGGCTCAAAAAAGAAAAAGTGTGTTAACCGCGACCGAACAGTTAACCCCTCTTATCATTTTCTGTATGTAATTGGGAACATGTTAAATTGCGACCGTGTCAACTTTCTGTTGTTTTACATTTTCAGTTGCGAAGTCATTAAATGTTGTCTTGCTTGCTGGTGTCCATCCGGGGACAGTGCACCTTCAGCCTAGCGAGGGAACAAAGCACTCGTTGAGCAATCAGTGCACATGTCATTACCAAGTATGTTTAGATCTCCGGAAAGGTTGCCAGGCCCAAAAAATTCGATCCGCACGAAGTGTGTACAGGTCTCGAGTGTCAAACTTGTAATTCATCATGCTGCACCGAATTCAAGTGCAGAACTCTGACATAAGATGTCTCATCACCTTCTAACCGGTCACAGAAAACATAATGACTACAATGTAACCTTTGTGCAAGGATACATCTACTATTCTATCCAGCTTCTATTATTACTTAGATCTCTGTCATTCTGCTGGATGTGCTTAATCAGTGTTACCATGGATACACAGCCAAATAATTTCGTGCCATTTAACAACACACATCGGAGATATATTACTATAATGAACTTAACGACATGAATTCAATATTGGCATTCATCTTTCATTAACTTATAGCTATCTCAGACTATGTTTAGAGGCAGTTAGAGCAAATTTAAATAAACCTGCATTGTATTATTGTAATTAAATGCATTTTTTCCATAAGGCCTGAGGTCCATTTTTTGTGATTGCTGGGGATTAATCATGGTTAGGGGAGACTGGGGAACAAAGTAACATTTTTAGGTCTGTGGTTGGTATAAAAATCTGATTTGATTTAGAATAATAATATTTCCTATACAAACAACATACAACATGTCTCAGCTACCATCTGGACTGTCAGTTGTTTACAATTCAACTGATAGCAGCAATTGTGAAATGCTCCTAGGCTTTGAACCCCCTTGCCCACCCCCCCCCACCAAACACACTGTCTCCATCACACAATCTCTCTCTCACACCCTCTTTCGCTCTCGCTCTCTCTCTCTCTCTCTCTCTCTCTCTCTCTCTCTCTCTCTCTCACAGAGACACACACACACACACACACACACAAATCAACATTTGTTCACTCATTCATTCTCATTCCCTTCCTTTCCCTTCCATTCCTTTGTGTTGTTTTTTTTAATATATTTTTTCATTTTTACATTGACTTTGAGTTTTTACTGGTTTCTAAGAGCAAAAAGGCATCTCAGAGGGATTTGATATATATTTTTTATACTTATGACAGAATCTTAGATGAGTGATTGTTTGCAATGGATTTCACTTTGGGTCATGGGTTGCATATAGTATGTTTATTCCAATAAAACACCAAATAATGTACAGATTTCAACAAAATATCTCAAGCATGTTCTATATATACACTAATAATCATAGCACATTGGCAGCTTTTAATGCTGTAGTTTATATTTGAGGTAATTATGTGTTACTTTGTTCCCCTCAGTGGCGTCGTTTGGCCTGGGCGTTCAGGGCAATAACACCAAATCTCATATTGACCAAATAAATAAATGAGGATTCTGATCGTGCATTATGACATTATAGACCGCTAGCGTGTACATCGACATTTTCCGCATATATGTTCTAAACCTTGTACTTTCTGTCGGAGTGGGGGGGCTAAGCCCCGAACGTATTGTGATCCTAGCGACACCTCTGGTCCCCCCAGTCTCCACTTAATGCTTATATTTGGCCAGCAGGGGGTCATGCCCCTCTGTGAAGCTCAAGGAAAAATATTTCACTCAATCCACTGATCTGTGTAAGGCAGAGAAGTAAAATTAATTCCTATTTTCATGCATCACATGGAGATAGCGCTGGTATTTTCATCCTCATCCCTGTCTGGTAAAGGACAAATGGAAGAATTTCGCACATATAGTATTCATTAGAAAGGAAAATATGTTTTAGTTTGTGTACCTTAGGACCATGTTTTGCTTTTCATTCCCAAAACACTCTCAAAAGGAAACTGTGCGAATAAAATAGCACCTGAACCGTAACAACACTATATCCAAGATTAGGATACCATTCCATAAATCCCAAATTGTCATGCCTGCAGTGGTAGTGTTCAACTGGAATTTGCATCTCTCAATTTCACAGGATCCCGCAAAATCTGTACGATGTGGGGGGTGACCATTACTTATCTGCAAGATAAACATTACACCACAGCAATCAGAGACAACAGTCCAAAGATTTAGATTCACCTCAGTGGGCAGCAGATAAAGGGAGAACACCTGCCGTTTGCAGACTGTTATGAATTCAATTAGAGTGGAGACAGGCAAGTTGCGGGAGCCCAACCAAAGCAAGATGTGGCCCATGCCAGAATAACAGCAGAGTACAGAGCTGAGCTGGAACAAGGACGTAAGACCATTCCTTGGAAAGTAGAATAGAGTATGGAGATATTAACTTGAAGATACAAATTAAGCTGAACTCCCATACCAAAGGCCAGGCTTTAGAATACAAAAAGACAGCAACATGAAAGATATGATGGAAGGAACTGTTATCGGTGTTGAACTGAAAATATTAGGGGTGTAAAACAAAATAAAAGCAAGGACAGAGCAAAATTATCATCAGTTTTAAGTCGTTATACTTCATTCACATGTACTTTCTTTACAAACATTTTTGTAAAACACACTTGTATTTTGGGTTATTATGTAGTATAGCAGTTGAGTTAAGGCCACAGAGCATTTACCAAACAAATTCATCAAGCATTAATGGGTAGATATAATTCATTTAAAAGTCAAAATATGGAATGCAGCAACGGATTTCCACTTTCAGAGGCTCATTCAGAACAAAACAGCTGCCCTGACTTGACATGGGAGTCTAACGTCTCCTTTAATTATTCCAGTAATAAGGCGCGCACTCCTGACTTTTTTTTGGTTAAAAATGTTTACAACCGTTAATGGGAAGGCATACACTGTTCAGCCGGTGGTAAATGCGAGGCTTTTTAAACATTGATATTCTGTCAGGCGTGCTTCAACATTTGACAGATACACAGCTTTTAATTTCAGGAAATATTGTGCATTTGTTCTCTAGGGATTTGGTTAAAAAAAGCAACCCCTGAGTGCATGAAGATAATATTTTTGTGTTTGCCAAAGCCAACTCAATGCGAACTCCCTTGTTTGCGCTTTGGCTATGGTGCCTGTGAGAGGACTAGCGTCGCGGTCGTTGCAATGGTAAATGTTTCAAACTCACCGCGTACACATAATCACATTTTGAGTGGTTATTGAAATGCAAAACCCATAATGAATGTGAGACTATTCCGGGAACAGTAACTAGGTGTTAAAATGGGATGACTGGCATATTAATCCGGGTGACGTTATGGGGGGATGAAAACATTTGAAAACTTTTTTGTGAGAGTAATGGAGGCGGTGATTGTTTGAAGTGTAACCCTAACTTAAGACCTTAAGACGTGCATTCGCTACGAAAGCAAGTGCCTAGGCCTAGCGCACTGAGCTAGCCAATGCTTGTGGTCTGCCAGAGTCCATGATTTCAACCCCTCTCAATCAAACACAAGCATAGACATGGTCTGACAGAACAATACTGATATGGTAAACATCTGAATATTTAAGAGATTTCCAAAGAGTGATAAGCACAACTAGCTATACATATATTATTTGCTTTTAGCGAATTAAGCAGATCTTGTGAACATGGATGAGAAGTGATTGTTTCAACTCCAGGTCACCAACCGAAATCGTCTGTAACAATATGAAATATGATGTCTAGCAGCTTTTTGAGACGCTTTAACTGACACAGTGCTTTTAACCGTTAGTGTGAATGCGCTTCAGAAGCAGAACGCGAGCTGTGTATCTCATGAAAACTCTAAGCCTGAGCTTGCATGGCTACATGGAACTCACATGCACGCACCATCTCTTTACACTGTATCATAATGAACATCAGTAGATCACCATCAGAGAAAGTAAAGTACTGACAAAATAATGCCCCGTGGCTTTGAACAACTTTTGCAAATTAATCTCACATTATCTGCCCCCTGATTAGACTAATGTAATCAAGGTTTTGATTAGGAACCAGCTAAACGCAGCTAGAAGTCCTTGTTAACAAGGCATTAAATAAACACGAACATGAATGTCATTTTATTAATATTGTTACTGCTATAATTTATTTCTAATAAAGAAAAAAAAATAGATTATTTTATTTATGTGTGATACAAAGCCCTTGGTCTAGTGATAACCCCATAATGAAGAGGTATCTTGTGTGTGTGTGTGTGTGTGTGTGTGTGTGTGTATGTGGGGGGGGGGGGTAGTTCATACACACCACAGAGAAACATACACACAAAAAGATACACAAATCGCTATTGTCCCAGCAGGATCCTAGTGGACCATGAAATTAATCTAGCACGATAAATTATTCATTATTTTAGTCCCCCCTTTTTGTCCCAATCTGTCTCTAGAGGAATCCTTGAGAGTATTCATATTGACAGCGCAGAAAAGAACTGGACGCTGGGTTAGCTGCTCGTTTGTTTTGCTTTAAACCATGGACGTTAACAAGCTGGAACAAGACATGTACAACATTAATTATGCTGTAGTACTATGTGACCCGAAGGCTAGATTTGTGCCATCATATGTGCATGTTCTTTGTTTTATGATACAATGCCCCAAGGCCTTGATAAGTGATATTCAAGATTCCCCCCTGGTGCTACAGCAGCAGACGGCCGTTGTAATTCATAATACCTTGAGGGGCTATTCGTTTCATCTCTCAATCTCCCGGGATGAGGTGTTCGTGGGATGTAACTATGTCATGTCATGGAATAGTTACATACAAAGCTCTTTCATTATCGCAAAATGTGGCCAAGAGTTGGTTTGACAGGATCAGGGTTTGACACTTTTCAGAAAACTTCACTAAGCAAACCACAACAAGAAACACATTTTTTTAATATGTCAAATAGCTTATGATATTATTCACTTATACATGATGGGTTGTGTCAAAGGTCACCGCTAATATTTTTGTTTTCTACAAAAAAGACAGAGGATGGGGTTTGAGACAACAAGTGAAAGGGCTTTCACTGCCTTGCTTTGCCAAGCACCCACTTTGTATTAGATTATTGGACTAGCATGCTACTTATCTCATCCTTTATTTAACGCATCCTGGATGAAAAAGGATCAAACGGAATACACTCAAGGCATAAACATGGCCAAAAAGACAGAGAAATTGGAATTACTGAGAAAGTGTCTTACATGTATCTTGTGTCTGATCCCGCATTACCACAACAAAATCGTCTGATGTTACAAAAGATTGGAAGTGTGCTGTTTAACGTGATCTACCGCAACCCTTCTAGGTGTTGTGCTCCTGTTGTATGTCCATGATGTTCTGGCTGCAAGCAGGGGTTTTTAATTTCAGGGCACCCTCCAAAAACAGTGTTGGCAGATGATGGTTGAACTCAACTCTTTCAATTCAGTCTGTCCACAGTACAGTTTAAATGATGTAACTAGATAAAGCTAGCGGTGTTGGGGGGTTCCAGGCCGGTACTAAAGCAATGCCAAGAATAAGACAAACAAGATATAGATATTGGTTTACATTTTCCATAAACTGTTTAACAATTTGAGTCTATATACAGTATTTATCCCTCTCAACATCCTGTTCTCACGAATCAGCTCTAACTGCTCAGCAAGGCACCGCGTTAAAAGTAGATTACATGTCTTACTGGTATTCTATAATCATAGAATTACATATAATCCCAGTTCATTCAGTATGCTATTATCTCTGTGAGTCTGGGCCTTTTTGTCCTATAACTTTTAGCACGGGCTACCTTAAAAAGTGGGTTGAATTGGACGAGTTAACAGTCTCTTTAACCTCACGTCCTTCGACACGATGCAATAGCCAAGTTACCTGACAGCTTCACCACTGAAACATTAGCAGTACCTAAGTAGGTTTACTGCACAAAATACAGTGCTTGTAGTTGTAGTCCTGGTAACTACTATAGTTGCTGCATGCGGAATTAGCAATCTTAAATGGTAAGAACTACGAGGAGATTAGATACTAAATCAGCCACATTTGCTGCTTTTATAATGTATTTTTTAGTATCTAGATCTGTCAGTGGTGCTCTGGGTGTATAACGTTGGAATTGAATGTTGCATTTTCACTGCCATTTATTGAAGACTGGACTATTGTTGTGACGATTAACCTCACCGACCGTTGAGATATTTACTGTTCTCTGTTTCTTTGTGCCTCAGGGCTGTACATCAGACTGGCACATCCGTGGACTTTGGCACACATGTTCCCGCCCCGTTTGGGTGGACAACAAACGACATGCGCCATAGACATTCACGTAAAATAGCAATGCAAAACAGCACTTATATAGATCCAACAGAATTAAATTACTTTATATATATGAGACATAATATGTTATTATATCAAGTCAATATATGTCCACAATGCCTCCCATAGAACATGCAACATACATAGAAAAGATTTGGTCCATCTTAAACCCAACTATATGTCCTACCCGGACATATATTCCTACCTAATTGAGTCTCCATGTAAGAAATTACCAGTGAAATAGTTTACTTTTTATTCCTGCTCTACAGATAGTATGCAAGCTAGCAATAGCAACGTGCACTGACAACTGACCTAGCTAGCTACGTTTGCCCGGCTGGTGTTTAACAGGTTGAGTAGGTAAGACTGACAGCAGTACAGTATGAGCAATAAAAAAGTAATAGTCTGCGGGATGCAGGTTTGTTTTTCCCCTCAACGGGGTGTGGAGGTGAGAGCCTACCCTGGATGACATGTTACCGGTCTAATGTATTTAGAAGACCCAGCGTTCCTGCTGGAAGGCGCAGGAGTAAAATAAGGAGCGAGTGTTTCCCTTCCGGTGGAATTGATTCCTGCCCTGACCCCTTTCATGCATGGCCTACATCATTTCTAAGACCCCTTGTGACATTTTTCTTAACATTTCGGTTTGAACTTTGACCTCTTGAACACCCATTTTGCGACATGCCTGTGAGCCATGTGTCAGCGTTTATAGGGCAGCTTGGCCAGAGACACAAAAGCAATTAATCTGTATTCCTGTGTATGATTCAAAACCCATGTGACCTTGGCCAGCAAAGTGACCCCCAGGAAGACCTATTTTATAATCTTACAAGACTGTCTTGAACTGTGTGTTGCCATAAAAGCATGTCATCGCTGAATGACTCTGGGGTTCTTGGGCCAATATGTCATGGCCTGTTTTTTGTATCCTCATTGGATAAAAAACAATCTTTAGGTTTATTATAACAGCTCTTGGCCAAGTGGTCTATAGAAATGGACCCAATGTGGAGAAAGGGTGAATGTCATATTCCCTAATTGACCAATTGTATATTTGAAACGAGAAAACTGCTTTTTCACAATAGGGAGTATCTTTGGTGACTACAATTTTACCGTCCCTTTAATTTTATCTCTAGATAAGATAGACAATAAACACACAATATATTTGGCATGAAGTCGTCACAAGGTTGTCTAAAGACCTTATTATTAACTAGCTCAATAATGACCCCCCCCTCGCCACCTTCTCTTATCCCGTGTCCCATCTGAATGACATGGAGATAATTATCGAAGAAAGGCCTCATCAGAATTCATCAGAAGAACCCTCTTTCTTCGAGACAATGTGACTATTGTACTAAAATCCCTGTCAGCTATTTTTATCATGTCTACTGCCAGATCTGGTCATCACTGAATTCATAGCAGAGAGTAATTGCCTTATATGCTCTGGAAAAACAGCGTGGCAGACGATGACTGTACAAACCAGCCAACACCTCAGGCTTGTCTGAGGACTGAGAGAATGGATTGGGTGGGTGGGGCAGACGGGTTACAGTTACAATCAGGAGGGAGAAAATAAGGTGATGAACACTACTTCTGAATGTAATTCCGGCCATTGACTTTTTATTGTGAGGGACTATACAATGGCTGTGAAGAGCGTGATTAAGTGTAGCCCCTGAGCAAATGAGGAGGTGAGCCGTTCTGCATTAGGTCGGATTGTAGATGTGGGTTCAGTGGAAAGTGTCAACGTGTCCCGGGTGGATTTTCGGAGTGTGTTTGTGCGTGTGTGTCGGGGGAGATAAAATAGTCTTGTAAAATCTAATGGGTAAGAAAAGCTAACCGTTGATCGATGACAATGGCTTATGTACGATATTTTTGTAGAATTGCTCTTTAAACACTTTAAGTGCTTTATTTAGGCAGATTAGAAACAGGTAACAGGAAGCGTGAGAGTAAGAAAGGCAGAATGAATCACATTGACTTTACAAAGCCCTTGTTACATCAGCAAATTGTCACTAAGTCCTTAAACACATACCCAGCCTGAAAACTGAAAGAGCAAGAAATTAACACGTGGATGCAGGAAACAAAGTCCTCAGTTGCTCATTTTTCTGAGCATGCTCTTGTGTTGTCAGTTTCCACACGTGACCAGTATGAAAATGTATGCACTCAGCTTTCGAAGTCACAACGGACAAGGCAAGTGCACAAATGTAGCTAATTTGCTAACTGAAGCTATGTTGGTGACCTATGACTGTTTTCTCCCAAAACTGTTGGGGCCAACACATATAACGGTATATTATCGACAATTGTCTATTTTCGACTTGGCTAACCTAAATATTTGAGGCCTGTACATTGTTAGGCCCGCACCCTGCTTGACAACGTATAACCACCGGATGATTGGACATCCACTTCCAAGTTTTCTGCTGGCAAATGTCCAGTAGTTGGATAACCAACTCTGTGAACTTTGGTCAAAGAAGAATGTAAGGGACGGATGTGCCTTTGTTCTCGCAGGGAAAATGGCTGACGGAAAAACAGTCCAGACGAGGATTTACGCTTGGACAGATTTCCATCTCCCCCCATGAACAAAGCAGACGGGGTATGAGTCTTCATGAATAATTCATTGTTGACCTCACTGGTAACTGGAAAGCAGTGACTTAGACCACTGCGTCTCTGCGGCCAGAGGTTCACATCATAGGCATACGAACAGAGCAAGAGCAAGTCCAGTGTAGGTCATTGAAAATGGGATATTCTGACGACACTGCCATGTCATGTCGCGCTCTGGCGTCTCCTTGTGTTCTGTTCGGGCGTCTGTGAACTCAGTTGTGTACGGTCAAAATGCGGGTGCAGTAAAAATAAAGATATTGGCTATATTTCTTTAAGAAAACTGACTGGAACAGACATAAAGACACATTGAAATAGAACACTGCAGCACTGTATGTCACCATAAAGTGATATCCGTACAAGTTGGTGGTTCATGATGCTTAGAAAATAAGTAAATACTTTGTTCTCAGATCTACTAAGGATGCAAAAACAAAATGAAGACTAGTTTTGATCTTGTCAGCAATCTTGTTCAACTGCTGACTGGTGACATGGGTGACAAGAAATACATGCCATTATGAATCAAGGTAATACCAGCCGCATGCGCCAACTGGTGCCAACTTACCAGCCTTTCTCAATCCTTACCGGGCTCACTTTAATGCAAACGACACTGATCCAACCAGGAAAGCTCTGACTGCCCAAGACAACCAGGTTCTCCTGCTCACCGTGTCTGAATGCTCACAAACCTGCCTGTCCAGATGGCCTCTCCTCTGCGTCTTTAGAGTGTGTGCCAAGTGGCTGGCGGCCATCTAGTCTCTCTGTCACAGACTGTCGTTCTCACTTCCTTCTAGGCGTCCACCATCACCACAATGACCAAAAAAACAAAGGTTCTGATGGCTATCGCCTACCGCTGTCATTATCAGGTGCTTTGGGAGGCTTATCATGGTCCACACCAAACGTATATTGCCAAGATCCCTGGAGCCTCTGCTATTTGCCTACCCCCAAAATAGATTGATGGAGGATATGATTTCCATCACTATACAAATGGCTGCAACACACTCAGAAAAGTGGAGGACCTATGTGAGAATTCTGTTCCATGACTGCAGTTGAACATTTAACACTGTTGTTCCCACCAAGCTCAGAGCCCTGGGTTGGGACACCACCTTGTGTAACTTTTTAATGGGCAGATCTCTTTTGTGTTACTCTTAAAAATGCATTTTATTTTGGTTAGTGGTTGTATAAGCGGCATTGCCGAACCCAAACGGGTCTCCACAAACGGTGCACTGTGTCTTGTATGTGCCTGTGCATGTCCCATGTCACCAAAACTGCACATTTTCAAACCTGGATCATTCAGCCTAGTTCATTCATTCCAAACCTTTTCTTTCACCTACCACTGGTCATACCGGGACCGTACCCAGAGATATTTTCTGTCTGAAAGCCATCAGGTGGGTGAACGCTAGCCTTGTCTGACTACATACACTGACTATGTGGAACTTACAATATATTATGTAAAAACTTCAGCGCTAGTGTTGACACGGATTTGCTGCTATTTTTATTATTGTCATTATTTTTATTGTTACTTCTGACTTTTATTTTCCTCTTGCATTGTCAAGCAGTGAAGCAGTGGCCTGAGGGTAAGAATTATATTGTTTGGTTTGCATTGTGTATCGTATACATTCGACCATGAACTTTAACAGTTCGCTTGCATATTGATTAGAACAAAATGCCACGGAGTGGCACAACGCAACTTAGCTTCAGCTGGTGGTAAAACATTATGATGCAGTCCTGCTGAGGAGGATGACCAATCAGCAGTCTACTAGCAATAAAAAATGTTATGACTGTTGTACAACCACACCGATTTATAGTTGGGTTAAGCCTCAACTAAACAGAAACACAGAAAATATCTATTTTTTTCAGAGAGTAACTTAAATGATAAAGTTAAAAGATTGTCGAGAGGCAAAGTCGCACAACAAGAAAAAGACAGTGATGTTTCCGGAACATTCTGAATGGGGGTCTATGAGATTTTGAAACATATTCAATGCAAGGTGTTCTTTTTTCCACATCATGAATTACGATGCATCAATGCATTAAATGTTTCAGCTTCGATTTGGCACATTTCTCTCTTCACATACACGATGAATCACTTCCAGTCATCTTTTTACTGTGTTTGCATTCAAGGTCATGGTTTTATATAAGGGTATCAGTATGCAGCAGTAAATTCACTTCAAAGTGTCATCGCTGAATTGTAACCTACCAACTCAGCCAGTAGAAGATAACTCAACATGCTGTTGCTGTTGTCATCCAACTTTCCAAATACAATTATAAACACAGGCCTATTTCAGGACAGACCATGAAAATTAAATTCCACCTACTTTTCTTTGTAATTAACAGGAAACAAGTGTGTCATACCTTCCGGGGTCAAAGGGTTTATATCCCCAATGGTAGATATTAGGTTTAGCATTGTAATGGTTAACCACTGTTTAGTACTGCATCAAATAGACAGAATTACTTAAGACTTGACAGACAGATAGATATTGATTTTGAAACATGACACAGTGTTTATATTTTTTCCTGAATCCGTTCTTATTATTTATATTTTATTTGTCACTTTTTCACCATTGGAACCTACAATTTAACACAAGATGGAAACACTGAACTGCCAGGTTACATTGTGCTACAGAAGCCTATACATTTATGGAAATAAAAATGGTTCCAGAAATTTCTAAGACAGTTTAACCTGTGCCAGTGGGATGCAAAGAATAAAGTGAAGAAAAAAGGATTTTGCACATGAGGAAAGTATGCCTCTTTATCTGTGAATTAATTTGTCGGAAGTGTTATGGCCTCGACTTGCACAATTGCTCTCTAAAGTATTCACCCCCTTTTATTTTATTTACATAGACATTTTATTGAAACATATGTTTGAATGAAATTTGCCGCTGTTCAACACAAAAAGGTCTGTCATTTTAAAGTTAAAAATAAGATCCTGAAATTTTCTCTGGGAAGTCCCACAGTTATTGCAATTCCAATGATATCATTAAGTCAAAGGAATATTCAAAGTAAATCTGCAGTAAGGTTCTACAAATGCATCAATCCGTGGTAGTATGTAAGTCATTACCAAGTCATTACATATGCCCAAGAACAATATAAGTAAATATTTTGGTTGAGGCAAAGTAAGTCCCTTGACCAAATATTGCCTAGCGGGGGTGAATAGTCATGCAATCTATTATATTCAGATTTGTAATTAATTTACAAAAAATTATCACTTGGAAATTATGGACTTTTTATTGATCAGTGGCAAGAACTCTAAATGAATTCCATGTTGATGAAATGTAGAAAAGATCCGGGGGGGGTGGATTCGTTTGAAAGACGTTGTAAGGCTGCAATTGATAATGCCTCAATTGTCCTAATTGATGTTACTGCTGATGTAAGCAGCAGGCTGTAATCTGAATGTACATTGGAACGGTACTTTATTATGCAGCAGGCAAATGACCCTAAACGCACTGCAATAGTTTTTACAGCCAAAAAGTGGAAAGTTATTGACCGGGCAAGTCAATCACCCATTCTGAATCCAATTGAGCATGCCTTTCACAATTTTAGACTGAAAGCAAAATGTCTCTGGAAACAATCAGGAATTGGAGATGGCGGCTGTGTAGGCCTGGCCCGAGCATCACCACAGAAGATGCCCAATGCCTGGCAATGTATGTTTGGCTGACTTCAGGCAATCACTGCATGTGAAACTGCGCAGCCCCGTTGTTTTATCAGCTTTTGATGTGCCACCCCAAGCTGTGCCCCCCCTGTCAGGTCCTGGAATCATCTAGGCATCAGAGACATGCTCACTAACAGTGATGTCAACAAACTTGTGCTTAACATTTCGCGCAGTACCCATGTCATTATGATTTATTGGTGTGTTAAGCAGAATCTTGTGATTTGGTTGATGCATTACCAGAGTGTGCCACTTGTGGTCTTTTTGGGGACATGGGGTGCCCTAACGAGGGACGTCTATAAGAAGTCTGTAAATATTGAGTGTGTGACGCACGGTATACATGAATTGAAATGGTGGTGAGCGGGAGGAACATGCTGATCACAGCCATTTTCCTGCTCGGATGCACAGAGCCTTAGAGTCATCAGTGGCCGTTGTCTCGTCACACAGCCAATCATCATGACCAAAACGGTTGGAGTAAGACAATTCAAGTATGTCACTGGACCTGGAGTGTCTCTGGAAAAGAAGTGACCTGCATTTGTACACCTTAGGGACAGCGCCGACCTCTGGTTCCCAATATCTACTAAAAACCTGAGGACGCTGAGGGAATATCACCGACTTTGAGCAATGTGCTTTGTCCTGTGTAATCTGTGAGCTTCTGGTTTTGTCTGTTCTCTGTGTCTTGTTTTGTCCGTACACTGGGTTTTTCTCAGTTTGTTGGGAATCACTGAACCTACTGTATGTGTTAAGATGTATACACAGGGCCCAACTGTAAAAAAGGCATTTGTGTCAGCTTGCGTTCCCTGTTCAAATAAATGTTGAATTATTAATATGGCCGGTCTCAGCCAGGTAACGAGTTTGAGATCAAAAGGCCAATTGTTATGACAACATTCATCTCTGGACTGGGTTGTGTTGGCCATCTTTGATGATATTGCCATATTGTTTTAATGCCAACAATGCATTGTTTTAAGAACATATACAATCGCTGTGTCGTGTGGATTTATCTGTTTTATTGCGCGTAGCTTGTTCAGATATGCCACTGAAGCGTATGAAGTTAAATGTTTTAACACGAATATTTTGTCTTGCGAGCTTCATACGTCCATGTGAAACAGTGCTTTTTTTCTACATCTGTCACATTCACCGGTAGCTGTCTGGCTCTGCCTGCCTCTGCATCAAAATAAAATGTTTGTTTCCTTATGAAGAAAGATTACATCCTGGCTTCATTTCATGGCTGTCTGGCTATTCTTCCTAAAATGTCCCGGGGGAAATCAAAGTAATTCATTCAGTATTTTTAAATTCAAGTTGGTTGGCTTGTTGTAGCTAATTTCATGCAATTTACCTAGTTTAAAACACACATCTTTTAGGCAGGCTATTAAATGCTACTATGCAATGGTTGACAAAGTGCTCTACCTACAATTTTCATTTTTTAGGAACAACATACTGGCAGCTTTTTAGTGCTTGACTTGTGTTGAAGTGTTTTACAGACACCTTTCATAGAAAATTAAAAGCACATCAGCTAAATTACTACAATGTAAATGTTGGGCTTGCCAACCTGTCTAGATGGCTTATTCACTAACATTAGTTAGCTTCCATTCATTTCCCTAGTTGCAAGGGTGTCCAACCTCCTGAACGCTCTTAGTTTTTGTTGTTTCATTAGCTTAGCTTAATTATCCGTTTCCCCCCCCACTGCAACACCTCACTGCACCCCACTTGTCAATACACCTGGTAAAAAGGGCTAAGAAACTACTTAAAATGAAGCTTAATTCTATTTCCTTCCGGCCTACAAGTATCCATCACCATTCAGGTAAGATACTTTTGTACCAGGATCATATCAAATGATCACATAGATCCTATAGTGATGCACAATTTGCCAGTGTTATTTGAATTGGATAGAGTGAAAGACAACATTCCCCCATGAATTACGTCCGTATCCTGGGACAAGAATTGATGGCGGAAGTTTCAATGAGACACAGTTAACGACACAAGCTTTTGGAAATATAGTTTTGCAAAGTAACATTTCAAACATGGAGCACTTGATTATATGAATGTGCTTTGTGTAATTTAGGAGAAAGACAATGAAGTACCAGTTATGATAATCAAGACTGGATGACATTTAGCCATAAAATGAACAAGAGCTTTTATGGAAAGTAATGTTGATAGGGGAAGAGAGAATACATGACATCAAAATAAAAAACATGTTGCTCTCCAGGTTTGAATGTGTAAAAAGAAACCGAGAACCTTTCATTTGATTATTTGGTGGACATACCATCTTAATACCGCTTAACACATCTATAGCCAAAATAGACAGCACCTCGTACTTTCGATCAGTTGCCTATCTTCCCCTAGCATTCACCTTTGACCTCTCTATAACCATCACTCCCAAACCTGAGCATTAACACTCACAGCTACCTGTCAACTGAAGGCAGTGTAATCTCATCATAAACAGATCATTTTTTTCCATGATCCAACGGTTCGGGGCTCTCTTGATCTTTCACAGTCCAATCAGACCGTCCTATTCCGGGGGCTTGCCGAATGAGATAGTGGCTGAATGATCCGGGCAGAAGACCACCCAGTGTTAATGCAGTGTTGAAAGAGGGGGAGAGGGTGAGAGAGGGAGAGACAGAAAGAGCAACATAGTTGGCTGACGAAGGAGATGGCATTGGGGAGATTGATGAGGTTGCTGCATTTAATTACTTTTATTGGTATTTTTGGCACGAGGTGTCTTTGATCGGTTTTAAGGGAATACAAATCACAGGCTTTGCCGGATTCACAGGACGGGCTAATCTGTCTTCCTCTCACTCTAGCTTGTCAGTCATAATACCTGGAGAGTATGTACAACACAGGTTCATTTCGTGGTGGAAACTTTGAAAATGCGTGTTGTTTTCAAGTGTGAATGTTTGGGAATATTTATTTTGAGGGGTTTGAGTCTTTTCTGGCATCAGAATGAGTCATTATCTGTACACACTTTGTGTACATAAACCATAGCAACAGAAACTTGCTTGTTGGTCAATAAAAAATGCATAATCTTACTTTCCGGGGGTCATCATTTTATATAGACAGATATTACAGACTTGAGTCAATGGTTTTCAGAGAGGGCGAGGGAGAGAGAGACAAATGTCAAGGGATTAAAAATCAGGATGGTTAGAAGAAAAAAATAACAGGAAAGTGAATGATATACTGCAACGGTTAGAGAGAGAGAAAGAGACAGACAGAGAGAAAGAAAGAGAAAATATATTGCTGAAATGACCCCTATATGTTGGCAGGTAATTGTTGAGCTGTATTGTGTGATAGCAGAAGTAAAGGATCCCCTCTGGCTACTCGGCTGGCAGGAAGTTAGTTACGGTGAAGGAGAAACCTTGGGGTCTTGTGTAGTGTGTGTGTGTGTGTGTTTGTGGTCGTCCTTACAGAGCCCTAAACTTCAGGAGACTGGTAATCACCTCACTTAGTCAATCTTGCACTGTAGTAGAACATGCACTCAGTACAGAAAGCTCTGGAGATTTGCACACTGATGACTGATGGCGATATCAGAAATGAGAAGGGGACTGATTAACTGACTCCCAGATTAGACTTGGGAAAAGAGGCTCATGTTTATCTGGTTGTGTGAACTAACTATTCAGCACCTTGGTTTTGAGAAGACTGGGAATCTAAGGTATCTCAGCCACGAGTAATGCAATATGGTATTGACTTGATTATGGTTTATGAAAAGAAGACAAGCAGAACAATGGATTGATGCAACGATGAAGAGCAATAAATAAGAAATGCTGTTATGGGTCATTTTTTCTTATGTGACTTTTGATAACCTAATAACCGACATAAATTATTCATGAACGTTCGGTTACACGTTAGTCGAAGTGCCGTTTTATAAGATAGCAAAGTCAAAACCTGTCGCAATGTACTCAAACACAAATATCCGACCTGTTGTGACATTCTGTGGCATGTTATGACACCCTACATGTCAAAACACACCGCGCGAAGCAAACCACTCTTTAACGTCTCACTTTAAAAAGGTATATCTGTCACATCAAACGTATTACATTATTATCATCCTATTGGCGCATGCATTGATGTCAAACATGTATCTACCCTGTGTTGCTGAGGGCTGAGATGAATGCAGAAACAGATTTCATGACACTGTCAAGACACGTTAGGGCCATCTTAATCGTATAAGCCAGTTTATCTTATTGCTTACATGCCCTCACGTTTGTCATCCGACACAGGGTGTTCGCTTCTAAGAATGTCTTTGAATTGAATGTTCTGGTTTGTGGCCTTATCTTCACAGGCCATAAACTAACACAATATATGTCACAACAGGTCTAAATATGTCGTGACAGTGTTATGACCATATTATGAGCGATAATGACAAGTTTGCAGGAAGATCGGGCCCTGCGAGATAACTAATGTAATAATATATTCACAAGGATGTATTCATGAGACGTACGGCTTGCCAGTCCCAACTCTTCCGACGAAATGAAAAAGTCATGACAGGAACTGAGTCCGCCGGAGTATTATAGTCAAAGACTGACAAGCGCTGTGTCACTAATTACCCTGCCACACACAGTCAAGACAGTTGGGAACCAAATCAAATACCACGCTAACAGACAGTAACCATTACCACATTTATCCCTCACAAGAGGAATGGCAATGACAGCCCACCATCTCGCCCGTTTTACGTTCTCAGTTTAGTAATTTAGCATACGCTCTTGTCCATATTAAGGGAAAGTGCCTTGCCCAAGGGCGCCACGACAGAATTTTCTCTTTGACGGCTCGGACAGAAACCGGCAATTGTTTCGTGTTACTGGCCCAAGAAATGCATACAACCATCTGTTTAAACTGTGCAGCCCTTCTGCAACTAATTGTTTGGTATTAAAGGACAAGCTCAGCATCCCTCGGGCTAATAGTGTGATTGTATCAAAGGAAGACAGCCCATCTCTACACAGTTTGCCACTGCATTCATTTTTCTCCTGGCATGAATGTAGCCCTGTGTGGCAACTGATTCCTTATTTAGTGTGTTACTTTGACCTGCTCTAGCTAGTGTTTCATTGGGAACGATGCTTAGCCCTGGATATCTGTTTGTAATGAAACAGATTTATGCCAGGAGGGCTGAGCCATTGTCACCCAATTTCAGTTGAATTGTTCTGCGCCCTCGGAATCAAGTGACTTGTCCTCTGCCTCGTCTCCTTTCTCTTCTTGTCCTTTTGCGCTGAAGAGCAGGACAGATCGGGAGTGTGACAAGTTTCTTTTGTCTTGGCGGGTGATTGAAGTGTGTTTTGTGTGTGTCTGCGAGTGTTTGCGTGTGTTCCAAATTGAAGTGGTCCTTCGGTGGATGGCGCCTCGTGTAGCTCTCCTCCGTTTCAAGAAATATTGTTTTCCTACCTCCAATAACATATGTCCCCTAAGGAAAAGTCGTAGTCCTTTTTAATAGTTTGTCTTCTCAACTTTGAGAAATACGCGCCGTGTGTTCATCGGTCCCCGTTCAGTTCAGTATGACACATAGCCAATGCCTTGGTGTGTTTGAAACAGGAAGCTGAAAAGACCCCACTCCGAGACAGACACATCTGGGCGTCTTTTGACATTGAGCGTTAGAGACTGAAACTGGCCACTGCACTGCATAGTACGACTGATTGATGAGGCATTATAAGGTATCATCTGGCAATGAATGGCGGTCTGCACCTGAGACTATTATTCCAGGTTTCCTTAGGGATCTTTGATTGATAGGTGTCACTGTGGGGGGTGAAGATTCATGCAGGATACTACCCATTACCCTGACTAAGACAAGCTGAATGCCTCAGCTGTTAGTGAGAAGGATGGCAGAGATCAAAATAATAGGACACACAACAATCAATATACACTTCACAGGCTCAACCTTACAAAAGTTGCAATTCTTAACAATGCAAATGTGCCTTTTCAAAGAGAATATGGGTTTCTGTTTGAAATATATTTACTCACTGCCATTGAAAGACTGATTCTTTGTAAGCATTTTTCGAAATCCATGAGACTAAGTTGTAATAGGTCAACAGGAATATTCCAGATACTTTGAGGGAAGAGGTCTTAAATTGTCAAAGTGTCCTTGTCCTATCCAATTGCAGGATTAAGCAGAGGGATCAAGGAGTGTGTGCATGCATGAATCAAAGACCCTGTTCAAATACACATGCTCTGTTCAGATTTCAAATGAGCTAAGGAATCAGCCACTTTGATAAGGCATATCATTTTTCTTCTTTATTTCAAGGACCTTTTCCAAAGTGTAAATGTCACTTGCAGCACTTCAAAATATCATAGCAAATCTTTCTCAATGGCAGATGAAAGAGATAACATGTGTTTTGCTTTCAGGTGTCAGTTTCAGTATTAAACTTTAAAAAAAAAGAAATCTGGTGAAGTTCTTTGATCTTCACAGGGCTGTATTCCTGAAGAACACACCTTGATAATGAATCAGAATGTATACATTATCAAAAAACCTTGTTGTACACCAACCAATGTCAATGTATTGTCCGAGTACAAAAACACATATGCATGAAAATAACCTTTTATTGAATAGACTGCATACAAACATGAAACATATAAGACTTTATTAATTTATTCATATCACTATGAAGGAACATTTGAATGTGTGTGTAAAAATAATTATCCAGTCGCAATATTTTTCACTAACCCTTTTAAAAATCCCCTTGGCTGGAGCATACTTCAGGAATGATAACGTCAAGGATTCATGCTGAGAAAGACACCAAACAAACTATCAGTGTGGTTGAGAAAAGACAGCAGAAACTTGGTTCAAAGATTGTTATTTCCCTTATGTGAATATTTCACCATTCTCATTGGAATCATCACACTTTCACTTATAGACGCTTTAACGTATTCTTTAGCTCTAACTGACCGTCCCATTATATATCTCACTTTAGTTCTCGTTAGATATAAATTCAACAATTTTAAAAGTAATTTCTTATGCAATTTGGCCTTGTGTCATAATTTACTATAGACAACTCCTTAAAACACAGCGACATGATTAGTTAAGCAATTGATTGATTGATGATTGGAACCAGCTATTTGTGATTTCCCCCTTATATCAGGTGCAAAATGTGTTGCAGCAGCAGATGAATGACATCCAGTTGCCCTGTGATTCTATTACAGTATTGACCATAGCTTCTGGATCAATTACGCTGCAATCTCTAAAGACATTCAATGTATAATTACATCTAGTCAATGATAGATATCTTTTCACTCAACTCAGGAACATTAGACCAGTTAACAAATTGTTGCTGTTTCTAAACTCCTAAAAACAATGTAAAATCTCCAGTTGTTCTTTCCTTGAGCAATGGAGGAAACCCTAATTGCTCCCAGTTCGTTGCTGTAAATCAGTATGTGTTCTTCACATGCCTGTTAAGAAAAAAGTACAAGTCAATTGTGTCTGGATATTAATCTACTAGTGACCAGCTCTCCAAATGTTACAGCTTTCCTACATTTGTGTGAAGTTAACATGCCTGGGCATTTTAGTAACCCACACTGCTGAAACAACATGTGTGGTAAAATCCCCAATAAATCAAGAGCATTACGACCAGCATTGATCTGTGCTCAATAGAGTAACTTCAGCCATTCCTTGCCTGAATTGTGAATCAGCAAAAATAAGTGATCGGGTTGAAAGAATGGGGAAAGTAATCGGCCCCAGTCGCCCGTCATGATATTCACTCGCTTATGAATCCTCAGAGGATGTAAAGGTTAAGAACCTTCATCAGATTAGCCATTGATTTCAATTAGTGCTGCCGGCTACCAAACCTTTGTCTGTCTGTGATCACTGCTCGGTATTGATTCACCAGGCTTGTTCCATTACGTTTGATTGTTGATGGGGCACTGTTAGTTCTGAGAGCCTGATCACAGCTTTTCTCACTTGCCGATGTTTCTAACCAGCCCTTTTTTAGATACATTGCCAAGAATAGGTTTATAAAGGTTGCTAAAAATGTTTTCTCCAGGAACCCCTTTCATATAGATACTTTGAAAGGTCAAACCAAGATATTGTGGTTATAGTCAAGGTAACAATAATGCTAAAATATCAAATTATTCTTCTATATAATCGTGTAATCAAATTGAATTGAATTTCTCACGTTTCATAAACAGGAGATGCAGGTTAACAATTAAAAACCTACTGTTGGATATTTTAATATGGTTTAAAAGTTGCACAAGGGTTACACACATTAGTACAAAGGAGAGTTACATACAGGTAGTACCCGGGCAATACAAGAGTAGCAAATGTGATGAATGTGAAAGTGTGTGTGTGTGTGTGTATGCACATGTTATGTGTCAACTTGTAATGCATACAGAATGTGTTTGTGTGTGTTGCAGCGTAAGTATGTGTGAGTACGTGGGTGGAGTCTGGTGTGTGCGCATGCACTGTAGCACTAAAGAGAATACAAACAAATGCGGATTGCTTGGTGTGGTTTAACAATTGTAAGGCTTGGGGATAAAAGCTGGTGATGAACCATTCCCAACACCTTCTGAAGCATATTGCAATTGAGGGCAATGCAGCTGTCATACCAAGCTCTGATGCTCTCAACCATCAGGGTGCTTTTATTTATGTATACAGTGATGCATGAAAGTATGTGAACCCTATAGGGATGGTACATTTTTTGTATAAAATATTAAAATGAACTATTAAAGTCTTCATCTAAACCTCAATTGGCAATAAAGACATTCCAACTGAAGAACACAAAAAACATTTGTTGTTGAATTCACAAAATTGTTCTTTTAACAAAAGATAGTTTAAACGTGTGCAGAAATATGTGAACACCTTCACAAAAAAATCAGCTGAGTGAGGTTTGAGGGTTGTCTGGTATAGGCATCTCAATTGGATTAAGGTCAGGACTTTGATTTGGCCAACACCAAATGTTAATTTTCTTTCGCCTAAGTCATTCTTTGGTTGATTTGTTTGAAAGCTTTGAGTTGTTATCTGGGAAGACAAATTTTGAGCCCAGCTTTAGACCCATGACTGATTTCCTGATGTTCTCTTCAATACTCTCCTGGTGTACCTCAGAATTCATGCTTCCCTTAATTATGGGCAATAGACCAGACCCAGAGGAAAACCAGACCCAGACCTTGACATTCCCACCATTTTGCTTGACTGCTGGGACAATGTTATTTTGGTGGTTGGCAGTGTTGTGTAGGCAGTGGGTTGCCAAACATAATGCCTTTGGATTCCTTTTCAGATATTGGAATCATGGAAACCCCCGGGCTGGTCCAGGTAGTCCCTGGCAAAGTTGAGATGGGCAGTTTAAATTTTTTGCAGAGGTTTTTCCCTAATAACCCTCCATGAATGACATTTTGATTCATTGTTGCTCTTTTCATTGAAACATGCACAATAACCTGAGATGCAGTAAGGTAAGTCTGCAAATCTCCATATGTTATGTTTGGGTTGGCATTTACCTGATTCATTATTTTTCTTGGCTATTGGGGTTATATAGGAAAGGCGTCCACTTATTGGCTGTGTTGCAGTCATGGTAAATTCTCAGCATTTGTAAATAATTTGTCTCATAGTGGACTGATGGAGCTTAATTCTTTTGGAGATGTTTGTATAGCCTTCCCCAGACTGGTTTGCTCTCACTATCCTCTTCCAGATGTCCCCTGAGATCTCCTTTCCTCTTGGCATAGTGTGTTTTTTATTTACCTGTCTGGATTAAACATAACTGACCTGGTTTCTTGTCTCTGTTTGTCAGAGTCCCGCACAAACTATTCCTTAATATCCTTCCCTTGATGTTTATTCTCCATTATTTAAATAAGTGTAAAAAATAAGAAATACAAAATGATGAAATGACATTATTTGACCAATAGCCACCCATAATTTCAATAACTGCCATGAGTCTTCCATCCATGGAGTCTGTCAGTTTCTTGATCTGTTCACGATCAACTTTCACTGAAGCAGTAACCACAGCCTCCCCAATGTTGTTTAAAGAGGTGTATTGTCTTCCCTGTCTGTAAATCTCACATTTTAGCATGGCCCACAAATTCTAAGTTTAAGTCAGGAGAGGAAGGGGACCAGGTCATTATTCGGGCATCTTTGTGGCCCTTGCTGCCTAGTCAAGCAGTGGAGTGCTTTGATGTATGTGATGGAGCATTGTCCTGAATGAAGATCATGGCCTTCTTGAATGCTGAGGACTTCTTCCTGTACCACTGTTTGAAGAAATTATCTTCCAGAAACTGGCAGTAGGTTTGAGAGTTGAGTTTCAGTCCATGTTCAACCCGAAAAGGTCCAACTACTTAGTCCTAAATGATAGCAGCCCATACCAGTACCCCTCTTCCACCTGGCTGGCGCCTGACTGAAGTGGTGCCGTGTGTAGTGATCCAGCTACGGGCCCATTCATCTGGTCCATTAAGAATCATTCTCATTTCATCTGTCCATAAAACCTTTGAAATGTCTGTCTTCAGGTATTTGCCCAATCTATAAAGTACATTTCAAATCTTATTCAGTGGTGGTCGTGTTTCAGCCTTCCTGACCTTGGCCATGTCTTTGAGCACTTGACACCTTGTACTTCTGGACACTCCAGGTAGGATGCAGTTATTGAATTTAATGGCACAGGAGATTGGGTTCTTGGTAGCATCACGTTTAATTCTTCCTAATTCTTTTGCATCTAATTTGTGTCTTTTCTTCTACATGTGTTTTTTGCACCCCATCTGACTAATTGCAACAAAACCTTTGATTTTCCAGTGGTCACGCCTCAATAGTTTAGGTATTTCAAGAGTGTTGCATCCATCTGAAAAGCATTTTACAATTTTGGACTTTTCAGTGTCAGTTAAATCTCTTTCTTGGCCCATTTTTCCTGAGGTCATGAAGCTGCCTAATAATTATGCACACCTTGATATTAGGTGCTTTTCACTGTTGCCACACCCTCCCTCATTACACCAATACATTTTGATACGATCAGCATTCTCACTTACCTAATTGTGCCCGCAGTGTATAAACCTCTTATGTGAGATAAAAACATTTTCTGATTAACTACAGATTTCAGAGTCCATACCAAATCTTTTCAGGCTTTTTTGGAAGGCGCTATGATGCTGATCTCTAGGCTTCACTCAATGAAATGTGTTTATACAGGTATTCCTGTTGTCCAGGTGTGTGAAGGCAGTGTGGAATCCAATACCCACTCTATCATCTGTAGATCTGTGCTTGTACCGGGTCCAGTGTTTCCTGGACGATGGTGATGGTGTGAGCCATAACCAGCATTCAAAGCATTTCAAGACTGCAAATGTAAGTCCTACTGTATTGAGTCATTGAGGCGGGTTGCATTTGCATTCATGGGCACAGAGATCATGCCGCTCTGTTTAAAGCCAGTTGATATAACTGACTGGGTCAGGGGGAAACTGAAGATGTCCACTGGGCCTGCTCTGTGTGCGCACACTGGAATTCTGTTCAGCCCTGTGGCCTTGGAAAAGTTAACCTCTTTAAAAGCGTTAATCACAGAGAGCAAGATCGCATAGTCAGCTGGAACAGCAGGTGCTCTCAAGCATGGTCTGGTGTCACTTGCCTTGAAGGCAGACCATTAATTTACGCAGCTGTTTTTGATTTAGTCATAATATTCGTCATTTGTTTGATATACATTTTTGTTTTAGTGCGATTTAAGTCATTTTTGTCCTTCTTCATTTTACAACCCCATATCCAAAAAAGTTGGGACGCTTTGTTAAATTTAAAGAAAAACAGAATGCAATAATGTGCAAATATTTCAAACCCTATATTCAATAGAAAAAAGTACCAAGACAACGTATCAAGTGTTGAAACTGAGAAATGTTATTAGTTCTTGGAAAATACATGCTCACATTGAATATGATGCCAGCCACACGTTTCAAATGTGCTTGGACAGATGCAATAAAAGACAGGAAATGTTTTGTAATACAAACCAGAAAAGTAACTAGGCAAGCCTAGTTCAACTGGCCCACAATTTAAAGTGATTTACGTTGTTACCTTCACTGGATTCAAACCCAGGTCTCCCATGTGAGTTGCTGTGTCTTTAAACACTACGCCACAGTGCTGTATGTTTGCCCAGTGTCGGTATAGCATCTCGACATTCAATCATTTTGTCATGCATTAACATCACACCAAGTTTGAATATTTCACTAGACACCATTAAGCAATGTGTTGAACTGACTAATGTTTCTTAAGTTTCCCTCCACCACAAATAGCATTTGTTAAATGTATGGCTTTTGCAACTGGCGATTTTAACATGTTATTAGCCAGTTACAGGCTTACTAGTATCTAACTTACTACTTGGAATAGTCATAAGAATTGAGCAATATAAACTTTACACTGCTAAAGCTATTTCACAGCACACATTTTTTTTCTTTCTTTCATTCATGAATGACATTGATACAAAAACTATCAATATAGGTGATGATAAATGATTTTTTCGTCAAGTCAAAAGACGAGAGAATCATGGAAATCCCTACTCTTTTAAGGCTCAAGAGGTTTTGATTGAGCTTACAGTACCCCAAAAAGCATGCACGGATGCATACGTCAAAAATCCTCCAGAAATAGTTGCAATGTAATTGTGAACAGTTTTATGTTTGGGCTTACTATAACGCAGTTACTGAAACTTGCAGCCAGAAAGGTTTTTGTCTATCCGGAACAAATGCATAACAGGCTTTGACTGTAATGAGATTCATACGTACAGTGGGGCAAAAAAGTATTTAGTCAGCCACCAATTGTGCAAGTTCTCCCACTTAAAAAGATGAGAGAGGCCTGTAATTGTCATCATAGGTACACATCAACTACGAGAGACAAAATGAGAAAAAGAAATCCAGAGAATCACATTTTTTATGAATTTATTGGTACAGGCCTCTCTCATCTTTTTAAGTGAGAACTTGCACAATTGGTGGCTGACTAAATACTTTTTTGCCCCACTGTAGGACCTGTTGGTTGATTTTCCGAATGACTATGCAGGCAAATAATGCCAAAATTCAAGAATAACGTATCATAATGTAAAATTGGAAAGAGTTTGGAGATCTCATCATTTTCCATTAAATACGAGCTAAATGATTTGCATATCATTGCATTCTGTTTTTATTAGCATTTTTTTGGAAACAGGTTTGTAGTTTAATTCTAGTCGACTCGCAGTCATGACATTTTAGTGTGTTTTAAATCATTTATTTTCCTCCCACAAAATAAAATGCTTATCTTCTTTCAAGCTCTGGATATCAGAGTTTCATATTTGCTATTTTCTCTCCACCAACCTAAACAAATTCAACTAGGCTAATACAAATACTGGAAAATAAAGTATGCTGACAGGTTATGTAGGTAAGCTACTGCTTGAGTTGAAAGTTGCTTAGCAACAGAACATTAATACCATCAAGACATAATAAAGAAACATGATTTCGTGGTCTTTAAGTTTTAAATCGAACCCAATATCATCTCATATGTATTGCTCTGCAATCCTTTTAACCAACTTATAAAACTAATGCTAACTACAGTTCTGAGGAATAGAAAGTTCAAATCCGGCTGGCCACAGTGCTCTGACATTCCTAACATTTAGAGCAAGCATGACAGAGATTATGGGCACCTGCACAATTTGCTACGTTTAACCCCACATAAAATAGCTGTATGCAGCTAATATTAACCTTCTCGTTAGCTAAGTAGCCAGTTATTTTGGTCATCATGAAAGTTTCATGTTGTGACTAGTGAAAAAACAAATGTTACAATAAACAACCCTTTCAATGTTACTTATTATTTAACGAACTACAGAAACGTAATACATTACCATGGACCATCTAATTGTAATTTAATGATAACAGTGACATTACTGTTATTTATGTGACTTCTAATTGGGATTTGAACATGTAGTCACTGTGTGGATGATGATATAGTCATTGAGTCATGAAGCAAGTGACCTTTGTAATAAACTTGTCAATGCTGAATCCCAGAACATTTAGTCTGGGGTTGCAGATAACTGTTTTCTTATGGAGCACATCTCTGTTACTTCCGGACTGAGTCGATCAGTTAGCCTGGACCCTGACTCACCAAATCATATACAGTGTGTATTTGATTGGACATTTGGTAATATTACAGAAGGCATCATTGGTATGTTCGCTGGCGTGGTCTCATTAGCATGCCACATCATTAACCTCTCCTCCATGTCTTGGGGATTAAGGCCTGGTGCAGACGTTTGCACAAATCCTTGTTGTCCAAATTTCCAAATGAACAAAAAATGAAAACACAGGAAACCCAAAAGAGCAGATTTGTTGAGAGCCTGTGATAAATAATTATTTTGAGTTCTATGTAAACCGGTTTTGGGATTCATGTAGAACACTCTGTGACATTAGTTCTACATTGAACCGAAGTGTTACCTGGAACCAAGGTGGTCAGCCATGGATCTAATCAAATTCTAATTTGAAGCTTCTAGATACTACCCTTTCTTCTGAGGGCGTAGTATATTCATATGAAGCCTATCCCATCTTAATACACAGAAAGAATGACAAATGGAACTGAGCCTTGTTGTCAATCCCCTGCATTGCTACGTCACCACCCCTCTGCTTGGTTAAATTAAATATGTTTGATGCAATGAATGTCGTATAAATGCCTATTAACTTACTGAACCTGGAAAGCTATGGAGTTCCTTGAAACTTTGAAATTAGTTTATTGATTCTCTTTGTTCTACCTTTACCCCCTTCTCTCTTTGAAATCAGTACAAAAGGTTTTCTTGAAAATCTCTGTGTGTTTTCCCTCATGGAAATTGGTTAATTTAATATCGATGTAAACTTTAAGTTCACAATAATTCACTGGAGTTCGGGAGGTGGCAGAGTTTATCAATCACATATCATTATAAAATGACTGTATATTAAACAATTTGTTGCTCGACTAAGATCTGTGCGACTTTGCTACGGAAAACGCATCAAGTAAATCATCAATTAGGGCTTTACGGTCTCCCAGCAAATGTTTTTTACACTGGCAGATCACTTAAGCGTAAGAGGAATGTTGTCTGACGACTCTTCCCCACACTCCCCCAAAACAGAAGCATTACTTTCATTTGCCAGTGTTTTTTATAAATTTCGCTGCCCACAATACTAAACATTTTAGTAATTTGTCCAGTCATTTTTTTTCTCCATCCGGACTAGTTCTGTTCGTACCGCACATTATCAATCATAAGAATAATCCATTATAAACAACTCGGTATCCTTTATCACATTCATTCGAAATCAAAAGGAATACCTAATACAAAGTAACCATTCCAAGTGCCTTCGTTGATGTCCTTTGCTGCATGCTCGATGAACTCTCATTTGAACTAATTATTAATTAAAGCCAGGTTCAGGTGAGGCATGTCGCATAGAATCAATTACGATACTTTACAGCTTTTTGCTTTTGTTAAAAAAGCAAGAAATGACTTTAATGAGCTCGTCTGGAATCCCTGGGAATCTGTGGTGGGTCAGTGACAGTCTGTTCTCTTCTGAGTTCACAGAGCACAGCAAGTCAGCGCTGCTTTAGCTCAAAGCTATTTAGTCTCCACCAATTCTCGCATAGTTAGAAGATGGTAATTAAAAAAGAGGGATAATCAGGAAATTGTTGGCATGTATCCATTTTTTTATCTCTGTAGGCCGTGGTGTTAAAGGACAGTGGACATTAGTGTACAGTTACACACAGGAGTAATCGTATAACCCTAGAAGTGTCAGCGTCTTAATCATTTTCACCCAAATGGGAAAAGACAGTTCCTCGGTACAGTAGTAGCCGGAAAATCTAGTTATAGCCCGTGCCTTATACATCTGAGAGAATAAGGTCCTGCTTTAAGTAGCCTTCTATGACAGAGGATGCCACAGATGTGTTACACCAGAGGACCGTCTCGCTGTGAGACTGTCTCTCTGTGTGACCCACTGCCCCCCATCAGTATCACCACGACGAATGGGGGAAAAAATACGAATGTTTTCAGCCATATTAAATAATGGATATAAAGAGTCCTTTAAGCAATTCCCTTTGAATGAGCGTATCACCCCTTCAACTATGTGCAGGGAGAACAGTTAGTATTCTGTGTGACTGATTACGAGGCTATAATCCTGCCTATTGAAAGGCACACAGTGTGGTTGGGAAAGGGTGCCGCAGTGGTGGATAAAGGGATCTCATTGTCTAGTACATGATGCAGATTTAAATATAGGCAACACGGAAACACCTAGTAGACTATATAGAAAAAATATCTCAATCAAGTCTTAATTGGTTTACTGTTTTGATTTAGTTGTGAGTGATTGTTTAATTATGCAAGGATGGGACATGGATGTTCATCATTGATTGTTAATGTTAACTGAAGTGAATGGAGATAGTTGTTGCATGTCCCAGAATAAAGTCACGTCTTATATTTCCTTATCCTTCAAAAGCCTCAAAAATGGCGCAATACAATTAAGATAAACTGAGTAAATCGAACCGAGCGGTAGACTTTGTTTTGTGAATGTCAATGCAAAGTGGCTATCATTGATAATTGCATCAAAATCTAATTCTCAAGGAATTGTCTGTGTTACAGGTACCTTACATGTGCCAATGTGTGGTCAGGTTTGTTTGAATCAAAAATACAACTTGATATCCCTCCTTTTGTCCCACGCCAGAGTACTGAAGGGATGTCTGGTACATTTGTCAGTAGTTGCAATAAGCTTTGTGATTTTACATATTGCACTAGCAAGGATGTTTGATATGTAACCCTAAAATCTATCAAGAGATATTTATGCCTGGTTTCTTTTAATACCCCAGTATTGCTGTAGCAGCTTTTGAGGAGGCATGTGTCACAAATGGAACCATGTTTTCGATACTTCACTACTAGTGTCAAGAGCCCTAAGGACCCTTGTCAAAAGAAGACCACTAAAATGAGACAGTAGGTGGGCATTCAGGACTCGGAGAAGGATTTCTAGGATGTAGAGGCGGCCCGATTTATGGCACAGGCTTGCCAGTCCTCACATTCAGCCCTTTTCACTAGATCTGAAATATTAGCCAACAGCTAATGTAGCCGCTCAGACTGGACGACATCTGTATGGAATCAATATCTCATACTCCTGAGATATTGAGTTTTGGAATGAGCACGGAGGAGATGCTGAGATGGTCAGGTATTGGAGAACTTGAGAAATGTTTGGAAGAATTACGATATTCGTGTCTTCGAAGTGTTTTTATATAACTTTTCTAAAATCTGCTTTGCATGTAATTTATATAATTGGCTTTTTAAAACATGTTCAGCAGGCTTGACATGTATGTATGGTTAGTAATAAAATTATTGTTTCTATGCTGTTGTTGACAAGGTATTGACTGTATTTTACATTATTCAAATTGTAATTCTTCAACAGCACAAAAACAATCAAAACCGCTTTCCACTGTCCCAACTACACAACCAAGAACACCAGGTAAAAGTGCTCGGCTGGTACGGCTGTGTTGACTAATTTAGGGACATTTCTAATTAAAACAAAAATGTCCAAATAAAGGGGGTTCATATCCAACCAGTGATCAATGAAAGAAAAAGGAAGAGTTAAAATGATCAATTAAGGTTACTAGTTAGTTATGAACTCCCTTTATCTCTTTATATAGCCCTTAATTAAGCACTTCCCAAAACTGGTGAACACGGCAAAGTTATTTACCTTTGTACTTCCTACACCTCTGCCTAGAACGATATTAGTTTATTTGTATTATTATAATTGCCCCAGCCCACAGATGAATATGGTATATTAAAAACACCACCCAGTACAAAACATGCACTTCAATTTCATGTTTACGGATACAGGAGTTCCAAAGGCACACAATGGGGAGAAGGACAGCATATTAACTTTTGCTTTACCGGTGTTGCGTAGGCAGGGCAGATAACCAGCTCTTAAAGATAAGCATAATCGCTCTGTCTTTCCCCAGTAGGACAGAAAGGGCTTGAGAATCCGCACAGACTTCTAATCAGCCTGGTAGCTTTGGTCACAGCATTGGAAATTTCATGTTTATAACCACATATCCCTGCAAGAGAAATAACACAACCCAATAGTTTGATACTCAAAGACCTGCTTCATCCATTCACTCAGGCCAAGTGAAACATGAGCTAACTGGACACTCCGCCTTCATGTAAAATATTACTTGAATGTTGCACACAGATGGCATAGAGCCAGCAAAGTGTGGTATCTTGTTCCCTCTGTTAGAGAACAGTTATTATTGACCTTAAGTTCCCCTTCTTTCGAAGGCACATTATGCGCAAGGCCGTGACATCCTTACGATTAAACCATACAAAAGTGAGTTTGCCACAGTAAAAAACTCTTGCCACAGTCGAGCCGTTGAAAAGTGACCAAGACATACAGCAGAGTAGTTATTTCTTCAGTTGGGTTTCCACTTGGCAAAAAATGAGAATTATTTTACTTTCAGGTTGCATATTTCAGGGGCTTATAGATTTTAATGCTCTGGCTCTGGGTGCCAAATTTGTCCATGCTCTTGACTCAACAAATCCTGTCAACGCAGCAGCTGGAATGGGTCTCCAGGATACTTTCCTGTCCGGGCTTAAGTTTTTCTATAGGTTGGAACACGCCAAGGAGGGTTCAAGGCAACTCGTGCCGCACAGCATCAGTTTCCAGTGGAGCACATAGGCAATAATGCACATATTCTTGATCCAGCATATTCCACAGCTGGTAGAAAATAGTTTGTCTGTTGATATATAGCACTACCATCATGATTGTTGCCACAACCTCAAGCAGAAATCCAGACACTTCAGATATACTACCTTTAGAATAAGCTTCACTCTATAAAGACAAGGGTTCTTGGAGGATCTTTAAGGGATTTTTCCAAATTGTGGTGGGAACCTCTTAAAGTTCTCTGAGAAACTCTTTCAAAGTGATAGTCAGAGAACCTCTTTTTATATTTACTTATAGAACATTCTAAATAACCTTTTGTGATAAATAGGTAGGTTCTTCAAATGGTTCCTTGAAGAACCATTAAAAGGAGTTATTTGAAAGACCTGTTTAAAATGTTCCCAAGAACGATTGCCTGTGTTGCCAGATGGGAAGAATTCCCTGCCAAATTGGGTATTTTTTTATGACAGCATGCGGGAAAAAATGAGCTGGGGCGGGTCAATTCACAGATAAGTTTATATAGAAAAAAATGCTTTTGAGAGGCTTTTTTATGCCATTCACGGGTGATTGGGCAGTTTACAGTCAAAGATATCTGGCAACCCTGGCAGTACCCTGTGAAATTCTCCCTCAGTGTCCTATGTCGAATGGCATCGAGTGAACCGTGGAGGTCGAAATTGCAGCTAAACTGCAGCAAGTTTGTCATCATTCAGTTCTTATATTGGATTACAGAAGATTTGAATGTTCTCAGTGTGATCGAGAGTGAAGGATTAATGATGACAGAGCTGCAAAACAAAGCACCTGGAAGGCTGGGTGGTCTGATGGTTCCATGAGTTTGGCCTTTTCTGTGGGTGGGATTTTAGAGTTGTTCAGCAAATTAAGATGCTTGAGTATTACACCAGTGTTGTACAGGCTGAACAACCAAAAGGGAACACCTGCGCAGGGAGGTCTTCTCAAAATAAGTGCCTTTGTGTGACAACATTTGCCCTAGTAAACATGTCTACAGTGTATTCAAATTGCATGGGAACATTCCCTGCACAAGCTCTATTATTAGTGCTAACCAACTGCCTGATTTGTTATTCTGATACAACAATCCACAAAAAATAGTGTTGTTTTCCTGTGCAAGGTCGAGCTGGAGCAAGTAGGATTTAGTTTACTTTGATACACACCTCATTATAATGTCAGTAGCTCTTGCAAAACAACAGGGAATAACCGTCACATGGAACAACGGCAGAACTACTGCGTTCTCCAGGTAGTCATTTCATGCACACTTCTCAATCCTACAATAGCCGTGTCCTATATCCACTTAACCATCAATTATGCTGTTCACAACAGCGAAAAATCATCGACATATGTTCATATGTAAGACGCGACAACGTAATGCGCTTTTCCTTGCCGCTTTGGTTCCTGCTTGTCACTTTAACTAAACAAGGAACGATGAGGAGCTAGTGCAAATTATCTCTTGCACTAATAGCATAAACTGTGGGAGTTCCCTGTTTCATTTGCTCAGTGATGGAGTACAGTAATGCACTTTATTCAATTTTCCAGCTTGTTGTACAGTACATTAAGGCTGCTGGTAGAGCTTCAGCTTCATAATGAATGTTCTTAGTTAGCAATGTGGGTCCAAAGCTCCTCTTAATGTCTCCGTGAGGAACCCTACAATTTTATATATCTCCAATCTCCAGCATGTAACCTGCATTCGGATGGCTTACTTTTGTCCAGTTTGATCTCCCGTGAAAGTAAATATTATTCTGGTCATCTGTTCCGTTGCATGGCTTATATGGTAGGACACGCAGACACATTTTGTGTTGCTAAAGTCATATGTATTTAAATCTCTCAACAGCGTATGGATAACATGTATGGATGAACTTATGGATAACCTGTATGGACATACTTAAAATGATAAATTGGAATGAGATTTACTCACACGGGTGGCCACACCCCAAATTGGCCACACTCGCTAAAAATAAAAGAAGGGTTACATCAAAAAGACCCAGCTGCTGGGTCCATGCAACTGATAGGTAATGAGAACATATTGACGGTTAAATGAACACATGTTCGGGTAATCCAAACAGTTTAGGTTGTTTTTAGCCAAGATATTTTGAGCATGTGGCCTTCTTCAGTTTTACTGGCAAGAGTCCTACATAGCTCTCAAGGCTTTTTATATTGATGAATAAACAACAAACATTCTGCTTTATCCTTCAAAATGTACAGCAATATCTTTATCCCCCAACCCAAAAACATCCAGGTTATATATATATATATATATATATATATATATATATATATATATATATAAAATCCAGCAGCAGTGCAGCTAAACGGATTTCATATACTAAGGCAGTTGATGTGTCCAATTTATAAGGAAGGTCTGGGAGTTGTGTGTGTTGCAAAACAACCATAATTGGCATCCTTCTTGTCTTATCAAAGGGGAAAGCAGTAGGATATATCCCCCAGCCTTCCCCCTGGCCTCTATTAGAATATTGAGCAAACACAAGCCACTGAGATAGATAAACGCTTGTATACTTTAGGTGTTTTCTTTTTTCACTGTTCTTAATTGAGTTCAATTACTGCTTAAAAATTATATAACCAGGCTTAGAAGATGTTAATAAGCATTGATGTGTGACTGTCTCATGAATTATCACAGAGAATTTGCTGAACTATCAACAAACCTGCAAAACAATGCACTCACATGCCTTTAGGATTATAATGCATAATTGTCTTTGATTTCAACTTAATCTTTGAGGTCTGATATAGTCTTGTAACAGGATTTCATATTCATAACATGTTTCGTGGCTAAACCATTACAAGTTCATCCTTTCAAGCCTTCTTGCTTCATGTGATACCGTCTGTCAATGTAAAATCCTCTCCTAAAAAAGTTTATTCTTTAACAATTCCGTCTTACTTCTAGCTGTATTTTTCTACTGTTGTTCTGTCTTGAGCCTTTTTAATGCAGAAGCGATATGTGATGCCCACAGACAAAGACAGGTTTGATGGTCTCTCAGCAGCCACTCTGCTACAACGTCCTTCTGGTTCAGTAAAGCGCATTGGTTTAACAAGTTCATGACATTCAATGTTCAAGAATTTAATCCCTCCAGGGACGCAACGGAAATATCGGCAAAGTTTTCCTCATTGCTTCCATCGTCTATCCCCACACACATACACGCACACGCACACACATACACACACACACACACACACACACACACACACACACACACACACACACACACGCACACACACAGGCTTTCTACCTTCCCCCAACACCGCCGCTATTAACGCTCTTGGCTGTGCTGGCAGCTTTCTTCTACATGGGTCCTATTTAAAATTGCGCTGACGTGCTAACAAATGTGACAATTAGCTCTTTTGCTGTTTTAATAACTCTGCTGCAGTAACAACGAGTTTATATTTCCTCTCCTCCGCAATGCTGCCGAGCAGGAGGGTTAGGACCCAGAGACGAGATGGCCCCGAAGAGGAGTTAATATAGACAGACGCCTTATGCGCAATTACGGAATCATCCCCACGGCTTCGCTCCGAGGCAGGTGTTTTTCAAACAGTGGACTTGAACACTCCCGGTGAGCAAATCACCATACACAGAGACACCCTGTGCAAATCCTGTCGCCCACGCTATTAGCGTTGCAAAACAAGACCTTTCCGCTGTGTCAGTGTGTGTCGTTAGTGGCCACCGTGGCCTAACAGTGTTTGTGAAGGAGCAACGGATCTTGCTTTAACGGGAACATGCCCTCGGCATCAGCCTACGGTGTAGTGTAGAAACTACTGCTGCAGTCTAAACATCCGTGTAACATTAATTTGACTCAGTGTGCCGCGTCAAATGTGCGTCTGCATTATCGTTGCGGATCTGGACTTCTGTGAGGGATTGCAGACAAAGGCATTCAGTTATCTTGCCCAGTGAATATTTAGCATTCATTGCACGACCGGTTGAATGGGCCAAGTCCTTTTGAAGGGAAATCCTTCACAAGCAAGCGGTTCCACTCTCCCAGTCTTATTGTGTTCTTGTGTGTTTCAGTGCACCATTCTCCCGCTTGGGTTTTCTATTCACCGCAATGATGTTTCTGCCTTTATGAATGTTAGCAATAATTGAAAATCATCTTCAAAGAGCTTTCTTGCCACGTTGTGCAAAAAGGACTAGGGTGTACCATGGCATTCTTCAACAAAAGGGGATTGTGCAAATACATCGAAGCTACAAAAGGCACATTATAATATTCATGATTTTATCTAATTAGTTAGGTAGAGACATGCTATTGGCTCTTGGCAACCGTTGCTGTACTCTTTTCATACTGCCACACAACTTTCTGAGGGTAGACCCATTCATGGACTTAGACTACATTTGCAGATGGGGAAATAAGCCTGAATCTCTGCGTTGCCCCCATCTTAATATTCCTACATTTAGGTTATTTGTTATTTAGTTATTTGTATTTCACTCTTGAGCAAATAATGTCAATGCGATGTCTGTATGGATGTCAATGCCACCACATGTTCATGTTCAACTGCGTCACAGCTCCACCACCACCGATTTCTCCATGCTTACTATTTCGCTAGGTTAAAAAATGTGAGTTATCAGTGGCAGCAGTCAACTCTTCTAAACCTGTCAGAGTACCAGTCTCAACATTAACAGTGAAGAGGTAACTCCGGGATGCTGGCCTTCAAGGCAGAGTTCTAAAGACCAAGCCATATCTCAGACTGGCCAATAAAAGTTGTTGAGTTGTTCGGATCACAAAGAAAAACATTTGTAAGACATAGACCAAATAAAAAGATGCTGGAGGTATGCTTGACGCCATCTGTCAACCATGGTTGGATCTTGAAGAAGGAAGGCTATCACTCCATTTTGCAACACCATGCCATACCCCATGGATGGTGCTTGATTAGAAACAATGTCCTACAACAGGACAATGACCCAAATCACAGCTCCAAACTATGCAAAGACTATTTAGGGAAGCAGACAGCTGGTATTCTGTCTATTATAGTGTGGCCAGCACAGTGACCGGATCTCAAGCTGTTGTGGGAGCAGCTTCGCCATTTGGTACGTCATGCTAATCCAACTTGTGGGAGGTGCTTCAGGAAGCATAGGTTGATAGGTCTTCAGATTACCAAAAACATTTACAATAAGAATGCCAGTGGTCTGCAAATGGAGGATTCTTTGATGAAAGCTAAGTTCGGAAGTTGAAATTATTATTTCAATTAAAAATAATTATTTGTAACCTTGTCAATGACTACATTCTCAATTCATTTTTATATTCCTTTAGCTTCCTTTACATTTAGACATTTCCTGTTCAATTTTCATTTCATGTATCTTTTCATGGAAAACAAGGACATTTCTTATTGAATCCAAACTTTTGAACAGTATTGTATATCAGAATCAAACGTGAGTGATCACATTGTGTGTCTGGTATAATAAATATATCTTGACAGATTTGACAAATGTCTTCTTTGTTGGCTCAGATCATTCAAGGTGCACAGCATTCTTATTTCTCCCACGGTCTACATTCATTTGAACTCTTTACCACATGTATGATAGAGTGCAGAAGATCATTACAACAAATGTAAGTGATTATAACTATACTTCTGTCTGTGAAAATACTGACCACCATTTTTCACTTGGAGTGAGTATATTAACTTGGGGAATCATCTGAGTGTTTTTTCTGCCTGTGTTTTGAAACACATTTGTGAATAATCTCATTATGGACAGTACGAAGCCGGAGGCCTCGTTGAGGTTGATTATGCGCAGGACGAGCAGTGATATTGTCCGGAAACGGCATTACTTAATTGTTTTTAGTTAATTTGTAGAAATAAATTATTGCTTTGGAGCCCCCCGTGTGCAGCTTTTGCTTTCTTTTTCATATCTTCTGTAATACTATAATTTCAAGCCACAGTGACCTACATTTTACTTGAGTAAAAAAAATAGCATAAATAATGAATAACTTATCTGGTACGTATGTTGGTTTGTTTTCATCTTCTTGGTATTTGTAGGAACATACATATAATGTGATGTCATACAATAAAACACAAGTTAAAATTCGGAGCATCTCAACTCTAAGGATTTCGCCGCAATAAGTAATAACACATTGGCATACCGTTCAATAGATACATGTACATACAGAGAGAGTCATTTACATACTTTCAGAGCTGTAGCCAAGAAAGATATCTGCAGAATTGTAGAGCGGCTTGTTGCCACAGAGTATTGGCTTGAACTCCTCAGATCTCCACAGTCTCCAGCCCTGTTTATAACTCCAGTTAACATGCTGCCTTTTTCCTGATCTTATGTCCGCACAGACTGGTCTAAGTGAGCATACAGTATGCATACTTGACATGAATCTTTGACAGTTGAGTTTGTAAGATGTTTTCTATTAGGTTAGGTAATGTTAAAATCAAATGTGGCCATTAGGGGCAGTGGCGTGTGAAGTGAGAGTTAAAAAGAAGAGATTTTTTGCTAGGGAGTAGTCAGGGCAGGTGGATTATGGATGCGCGGGAACATCTTCCGATTTTCACAAAAAATGTGGCATGTTACAATCCAACCAGATTTGTTTTCTAACTATAATCCTAACTTTAACCCCAGTACTGTGATACCCAACCTTAACCCAGACCTTATATATAATTTATAGCATGTCATATGTTTGTGTAAATTGTTAACATACAGTGGGGCAAAAAAGTATTTAGTCAGCCAACAAATGTGCAAGTTCTCCCACTTAAAAAGATGAGAGAGGCCTGTAATAGGTACACTTACAAACAAGCAAGATCACAGACCTGTAACTTCTTCTTTAAGAGGCTCTTCTGTCCTCCACTCTTTACCTGTATTAATGTCACCTGTTTGCACTTGTTATCAGTATATAAGACACCTGTCCACAACCCTAAACAAAGTTGTAGAGCTGCACCAGGCTGGGAAGACTGAATCTGCAATAGGTAAGCAGCTTGGTGTGAATAAATCATCTGTGGGAGCAATTATAAGAAAATGGAAGACATACAAGACCACTGATAATCTCCCTGGATCCGGGGCTCCATGCAAGATCTCACCCCGTGGGGTCAAAATTATCACAAGAACGGTGAGCAAAAATCCCAGAATCACATGGGGGGACCTAGTGAATGACCTATGAAATGTTTCAGCAAAATGAGCAACATATTACGTGTGTAACAGCATGAGTAACAGCAATTTTACCTAACAACGTAAAATATCCAATGAAATTGTGTCACAGGTTCACTTATAATTTGTTCCATAAACAATAATAATTGTTTCTGTGTAGAGGCTACAAACGTGAGCAATGGACTTTTGGAGTCTCTGGTCTCATGTACAAAGTTAGCCGAACATCATCCACTTAGACTTTTCACAATAATTCCATGTAGTGGCCTTGGGTGGTCCATCAGTCTATGGTGCTGTCTCTGTTGGGCATGTACAGCACTGCAGCAGCATGGGTTCAAACCCGGTCTTCATCCACATTCCTGTATGATGAAGCATAAAATGCTATATTTATATAATGATTTGGGCTGTTTGTGCTCAGGTTTTGCCCATCAGATATGTGTCTCACCGGGACATGGATTCGTCGGCACCAGGTCGGCATAAACCGTATTTGATTTACAAAATGTTTGACAAGGTTTAAAAGATGGCGACTATAAAAGGAAAACGTATTTAACCTGAACAGGCCTACAAAGAAATACTTGGAGTTCCATTAGATTGCACAGCCTCAAAGAGATTTCTTTTGGTTTTGATAATTAAAATAACTTTTCTTCAAGATAACGGCAATGTGATTTATTAATAATATGCCAGTGAAACCTTGATGTCTTGGCCACGTGAATTGTTTCAAAGAGCTGGGTGTAGGAGGGCAAGGTCAAAGCTATCTTTTTCTCTCTCTTTTGTGAATGTGACCAAAATTACTAATCATCATTGAATTTTGAACTTGCAGGTATGTCACCTAAAATAATTTCCATGTCTTCAATCTTAATCAGCAAAGTGGTCTGTCAAGGACCAGGAAACATACCTGCCAAATCTTATCTTTCACACATGAGCAAAATAGCATGTTGACTACTCTACGTTCTGTCTTAATGTTGGCAGATAAAGGTGAAGGTGCCTTGGAGATCAAATCAAATCTGCCTCAAAAGAGTGTTATTGTCCGTGACAATGATCTCCATGCATTAGTAAGGCTCTAGAGCAGAGAGAGAAAGAGGGAGGAAGAGATATACGAGGGGACAGAGGAAGAGAGCTCTGAGAAAAGTCTGAGGGAAAGAGAGAGGGAAAGCAGAAAAGATGCAAGCAGTGGCTTCAGATTTTGATCTAGAGGACTTTCTGTCGAAAGCTTTGACAGAAATGATGTATCTCGCAGGGCCCATCAATAACTCCCAAAGAGCTCCTAATGGAGGTATAAAACTGGACAGATAAGAAGTTTGGCCAGAAGCTTCCATAAATCACCAACTCAGAATGACCTATATAAAAGTGAATGGCCATGACAGGCACACATAAATTACAAATGGATACAGTATTCTAAGTATTACTATTATTATAATTATCAAGGAGCCATGGACACCTTAAGTACATACAATATTTTAAATATTCCAGTAAAGTGCTGCATTTTACGACGCATTGGGGCCGTATGATTTAGAATAAAGAGACCACATTGTGAGCTTTTATGATATGGCGGATGATTTATCGATTTGTCCTATTAATACCAACGTTATTATTGTAATGATGCGTGATTAATGTTTTTTTCTGCATGGTCATTATCGCCGTGCAATTTCAATGAACAACCATGTGGCAGGTTTACCAAATATGTAATTTCCTTGTAGAAGGCACACTTGTTTTTTCTACCCAACAACGTACTTGCCTACTAAAATGGCTGATCACCAGGCTGATTGCCTGTCTGGCTAACCAATCCCGGTTATTTACATGTTGCTGTTTAATTCATATGACAATACCTTTATTTCTATCATGACATTGAAAGGGCCCCACAGGGGATATTCCATTTTAGGGTTTAAACCTATTTGACTTATATTAGCTACCTCTTCAATCCAACAAGAAAATGACCTTTCAACATAACTGAGTTAGAGACGAAAATGAACTCATCAAAGACAAATTGCAAAACCATGTACACACGCCTGTATAGATCAAGCTTAACATTTTGCCTCAAGCAAACCTTACACAATGCAGACACAATGACATCAGATTCTCCAGTGCAGGGTCAGAAATAAAAGGCTATTTGTGATCAAATTCCATATGATCGGTTTGATCTCAAAGCACTTTACTTTCTTGTTCTCACAATCTTTCATCAGCATCGATTTCTTGGAAAGCTTCGACTGTATTTTACTCTACCAATCAGTTCTAATGAACCATGCTCAAGATCGCCCATCTACAGAATCTTTAGAGCCTCTAGTTTACATCACTAGTACAAGACAACAGATAGAAAGCTGCCTAGAATTCTTACTCCAGAATAAATGTGTTTCTTACATTTACTACCATGGCTCATTTCCTAAAGAGGTCAGGGTAAAACTTTCTTTTATGCACCAAAACCTCTATGAAACTTCCTCATCCCAATTCAACGTATGATAAGACATCTGAGATCTGCAGGAAATCCAACTGGACCGTGAACTCTGGACGCCACCTTGCATCTCTTCCCCATCCTATAGTACAGGCCTGGCAATCAAGTGAAACTGATTGAGACAGCTTTTCCACCCTACATTGCTAACAGAGCCGAATGCAAGAGTTCTGGCTGCTGACTGGTTGCTGAAGTAGTTTGTCCATTTCTGTAACAAGTTCTGTCCAACGTTTGAGCTATGGGAAAGGCAGATGCCTTTGCCTCAATCACCCCAGAGAACAAAAGACCATGAGAAATTGGGAGAAAGAACATGACAGAACACAGGAGAGAGCAAGAGAGAGAGTTAAACTGACTGAGCAGATGTACAAGAGAGAAAGTGAGAAAGAGATCAAGACACCAGAGAGACCAAGAGGTAAAGAGACACTAGAGAGAAAGAAGGAGACTACCAGAGAGAAGGAAAAAGAGAGACAAAGATGTAAATAGACATAACCAGAGAGAGAGAGAGAGGTTAAGAGACGGAACCAAAGCAAAGGAGTTCAAGCTGAACATCCTTTAAAGCTAAATGCCAACTAAGAATAGACTTTGAATCAATCAAGCACAGCTGTCTGGTGGTAGAATTAATATGTCCCTTAGAAAGCAGGCCTTTCTCCCAAAGTCTGCAGCCGGAGCCGGACACGTCGTCACAGCACATTGCTGAAATATTAGCACTGTCAAAATAGCAAAATGTTTCTAGTCCTTGCACTAGTAAAACGGGATACGCAAATTAGGTTCTCAAGAACACAATTACTTTGAAATAGAATGAATTACTATTAATATGGATAATATAGAGGATTTATGTTTTTCAAGGACCCAAAGTCACTGTGTAAAGTCAAGCTATCATTACACAAACCAAAACTCAGAGTTAAGTCAGCACAAGACAAGACAAGGAAACAAGATGCAGAGTAAGGGAGAGCCTGAGGGGAGCCCAATTTGTAGAGGCAGAGTCCTGAAAAATGGTGCTGGACTCCGAGTCACTGGTGGTTGGAGGTGACTAGTTCCAGAGCCTAGAGGAGCAAACCTGGTGAAAGAACTGTAGGAGCTGGTACATCAGAACAGTGATGTGGCCTGTTTTAGTAGAAAGAAGTTCACAAAGTAAAGATGGGGCATGGTGGAGGAGGGCTTAATAAGTTGGTAGAAGGATATTTTAGTCAATGCGTTGGGAGACAGGGAGCCACTGAAGTGAGTAGGAGAAGGGCGACGTGTAACCACAAAGGGTAAAAAGTTGGGATGCCGGGTTTTTAACCGTTTGGGTCTTGTGGAGATATGTACAGCAGATGCCGGAGAGTAGAAAGATGCAGTAGTCAGGACGATGGAAGATGCTTGCGTATATTAGGATTTCAGTGTCGGGACGTGAGTTGAAAGACGTGAGTTTGGCTATGTTGCAGAAGCAGAACAAGGTGGATTTGACAGCGTGTCGTATTTGGTGATCAAAGGATGACTGGAGTCCAAGGTAGCGGCCAAGGTTGCATGAGTGAGGGGAAGAAGAGACAGTGGTGTCGTCAATGGTTAGTGCGAAGTTGCCAGCTTTGTTGAAGGCGGATTTAGTGCCTATGAGTTCTATTTTATCACTGTTGACCTTGAGGAGGTTTAGAAGCATCCATGTTTTTATTGCAGAGAGGCAGGATGTGGGACTGGGGGGAGGGGGGTTGGTGAGGGATTAGGTGCTGAGGTAGCTCTAAGTGTCATCAGCATTGGAATTCAATGACAAAAGGGGAGTTTGTACTGTAGATGATGAGGAGTTACAGAGTGAATGAAATGTATTTGCAGTCAAAATCACCAAATGTTTACTTCCACATTCTGGCTAATGTACCAACTGGAATTTGAAAATGGAATTTCCTGGTGACCAGATAACATTTCATTATAATGAGGTCAAAATAACATTTAGAAAAGTAATGTTCTTTTTGAGAAGTAAGAGCTGTTTCTGTTTTAAAGTTAGGGTTAATAACGTCAGAAGTTGCTATTAGCATAAATGTATGTATTTTTTATGGTCGTCAGTTATTAAATAACCTAAACTTGCCCAGATAACAGGAGGCAATGCGCAACGAAAAGTCTTTAGCTAGAATGCTGACAGTCATTAACATAGGCTGTAGCAAAGCTAGCCAAAGTGTTTTTGTGAACTGTTGTGAATTGTTTTTAATGCAGTTGATTTAAAATGTATTTTTTATAGACAAGCCACTAAAAATTGTATTCCAAAAGTAGTGCGGAATAAAGAAACATAATTTGGGATGTCTTTTATTATCTGCGGTCTGTGAGAACTTCCTGTGTTCTGCCAATAACAGGGAGATCATCAGGCTTGTGTGCCAATGTTTGCATACACAGAAAGGTCTACTGTACTCATTAGCCGAGTTGAATCCCATCATACATCCTATCTCTTAGCATAGAGCCATATCCATCCTAGTAATTTACTATAGAGCACCAGTACTTTGGCTTTCAGTGGCATTTTTAACCAAGTTAGAGAGAACTTTCTATTAAATCAACTCACCAAAGTATATGTGCCGTGCCAACAAAGGTAATTCATGTGCAATCATGCAACAGACCTATTGTCAATCCATTCTGATTCCCATTTGAAACAAAGAACAGGCAGAATCTATTCTGAAGAACATAACAAAAGAAGAGGTTACGCAGTTATAACTCTGGAAACAAATGCATTTCAGCTTTTAAAATCCAATGGATGAAACTTATCAACTTGCCACCCCTTTTTAAAAACGATCTGTTTCAGAGAGAAGAGATTTTCATATTTAATTTTACGCTGAACATTGTTCACTTGGAAAACATTTCTTCATTATTGGGTTATGTATTCCATTATATTATAACTTTCAGTTGAGTGTGCTGAGTGTAATAAGTGCAAAGGAAACTATAAATGTATTCTGCTTAATAAACAAAATATGCCATAATCACACTATTAGTGCCAGGAAAAACAGGCCCAGGGCCTCGTCTAGGGGGAATAGCGACATACCAAGCTGTACATTGCATTAAAACATTAATAATGATACGCTATTTTTCCTCTTCAGATGTCATGTCCAATTCATGGTAATAGCCATGTCTAGTTGCAACAATTCTCAGAGCTCTCGGGAGAGTTGATCAGAACATGTCCTCCAAAGCAGTTCACATCCTGCCAAGCCATTGTGCTTATTATCACACCAAAATCCGGATATTTCCGCCCAAAACCTATGCATTTGGAAGAGAGCACATTCACTAGCCAGTGACCATAACTGCGCTTGCCGATGACCGCCCGACCAACCACAAGGAATCTCTAGAGCGTGACGAGTCAAACCTATCCAACAAACCTTTCTGACATCCCTACCACCCTTCCCAGACAGAGCAGACCTAATTAGCACCGCCCATTACAGCAGTCATGGGTAATGTCGTTATGCAGTGATCAAGATGAACACCGTCATTCTAAGCCTGTTTCATGGGCCGCTTGTATCCCTTCTCTCTAACAAATAAGTCTCTTAAACCTGGATGGAGTACTGTAATCAACTTAACTGCTCAAGACAATTTTAGGGAATAGAATCCCTGGTTTTTCAGTATATATTGAGAAAAAAGTTAGATCAGACTACAGCGTTAGAATTTGGTATGATAAGTATTGGTAGCCCTTTATAAGGAACTATTTGTAGACGTTCTATGGTGGGGTTATAATTACTGTATTGAAGGTCAAACATTTGTAAACCTATTTTAAGCCGCTTGTATAGTGACAAACGAAGGCAAGAAAACAAAATGGCAGCAATTCCCTTGTCCCTGAAAAAACAGAAAAGTATTATGTCTTCACGCAAAGCAGTATTATGAATGCCCATAGCCTACAGCAGGGCCATTATGTGGATGGACAATCATTTTCAAATGCATTCATCTCCAAGAACTAGCAACAACATGTCAACATGTGGTCAAGCGTAAGCTGTAAACTAGAAAACTTGCAACACTGTATCAACGATTCTGGGCCTTAAAGATTCGAGCCAGTGAGCTTTGGGAAAACAACAGCATTTAAGGGAGGAGTTCTGAGGTAACATTCTTGGCCAGGCTCATATAGCCACTCATCCCACCCACGACCAGGGTCCAACCCTTATCTTGGGTTTGGCCAGTTCTCGAAAGAATCCTGGTTGTTCCAAACTTATTCCATTCCACAATAATGGAGCCCACTTTGCTCCCGGGAATTTTCAATTTAGCATGTGTTTATCATCTACCCCACGTCCATTCCTTAGTACTTGATGGGTTGGATTTTGGTGTGACATGTGAAGGACCTTAAATAGACAGGTCTGTGCCTTTCTAAATCATGTCAATTTTTTGATCTGAGACTGGGTGTAACCTTTCATCGTTTTGTGGCATAATAATGAATTGTTCTGTGTTTTCGGAGGAGCATCCTGATCATTTAGTTTCCCATGCCACTGGACTCCGCCATTGTAGATGGCCACCTAATCTTGCCTAATGGGCAGACTGGCCAGGAAGAGTACTAATGCATAATCAGGGTTACAAATATGGGGTGCATAATTTAAACATTGGTCTGATAACCAAACAATTTTGTTTGTGGGATAGCGCCACAATGGAATGTTTGAAACCCTAATGATGCATTTATACACATATTTATTCCATGAATGAATCAATAAGATAACAGACAAAAAACGTGTCCAGAATTCTGTGCTCTGTTGTAGTGTTATGGAGTAAAATGAAAGTAGTTAGAAGTGCCAGAGATTACGCAAAAAATATACATTCACAGAGAAAAGGGAGAACAAGTTCATAATGCAATTTGTTTTACCCGGATATAGCAATTTGATTTTGAACTTTGCCCTGCCAATGTTAGCAAAGCAGATAGCTGACCTTCCTAGCATCAGTCTTGTAAGCTATGGATAGTTAGCTTGCCAGCTACCATAACAGTAAAACCTACAATGTATGTTAAATAGTGAAACCCAATATGTCTGCTAAATAAGAAAGACACAGAAGAGAACTATGAGTCCTTATATTGTATTCTAGTAGCTCATCTGTTACAGAGTGTAATAGCCAAAATACAATGATAGATTTGATTAACTTCCATTCAAATGGTTACCAGGGTATGCTCTTCTTTTCAATTACATTCTGGTCTTACTCTGTATTGCAAGAGAATTTGTGCATGATGTTGGAAATGTTTACAGGCAATACTGTTGGTTTCCAGTTTCTTTAGTGAAATCATTTAAGAAACGTTAAATGTTGGTAACAGATTTGTTAATGAACTGTGGATTGAAAGTTTAATTAAGGCAATAACCTTCCAGTCATACATGTTGAAAACAGTGCATTTCACAGCTCATAGGTTAAAAATAAATATAAAATCTAAACATTGTCTACAAGCCTTAAAACCAGGCGTAATTCCAGCAGGTACAGTGGGAATGGAAACTCACAACCCCCTTTCAAAATGTTTAATCTTTTTTGGCCTTACAGCCTAAAATGAAAACACAGAATTAGACTTTCTCCAGCTACGTATGGCTGTAGTTCAACCAAAAGGTGGTTCCACCAAGTAATAACTCAGGGGGTTGTTCAGGTTGTTGGGGGTTGTTGCACTCACAAAATGTAGTGCCATGGACCTGTTTGTCTTACAAGAAGATAGCCGTTTATGTGGGATAAATGTTGATGGACATCCGGGTTCATCCTCTGTTTTAAGGTGTTGTGGTGACCATGTCAAACTCACTCTCAAGACTGGCTACTACTAGAGTCCCCACCAGTGTACACAGAGTTGGGTAAAACAGCTTTTGAAAACTCTGTCCCAAATTCATGGATTTCCATACCGATAAACCTTAAGGTTCATGTCTTGGTACCTATAAGACATTTAAAAAATCTGATTGATTAACTTTTTCATGTTTACTGCGTTTGTTTTAAATTAATTATTGTTGTGAATTTTGGTTGCGATTATTTTTTATCCTAACATAGTTCTCATATATTTCCATTTGTTCCCAGTGTATTTTGGTTGCAAGACATGGCTTGGCTTTAAAGGAGACCTAAGTTATTACATGTGAAATGAAACATTAAAAGCCATCAGAATCCTATATCATGTGACGTGGAGTAGAGCTTATCCTCATCTGCTGTGTTGTCGAGACAGCTGTGTGTCGTGCTGTCAATTTGTCTTTTTAAATAAAGGTTAATATAAAATGTCCCAATGAAGGCACGTTAACATAAAAGTAGGACAGTGTTGATTTGATATGGCATGCCTTACTAGATTGAATGATATCCACATGCATACATTATGGTATTGGACATGGCTTGAGAAGACAAATTGTGAAACAAACACACCAATCCAAAGGTGAGAAAATAACGGATGTGATAAAGACATCAATCAGTTCATGAAAGTAAGTTTGAAAGGTGATACGTGAGGGTTAATCTTGTAACTGGCTAATAACTGCAATTACTTACCTTTTTTGAACAGTATGATAGAATAGAATACAACTTTATTGTCCATCCAAGATGGAATTATTTTCTGATACAGCATGTTAACGGATTATATATGATAAAATTACACTTAATATGGTTATTACAACATTTTCATTAAAATAACAAACGTTACCTTATTATAAAGTCTCCCATTAATTTCACATGTTAAATAATGTAAATAGAAAATGTGCAGAGTTCGATGCCATTACTGCATTGCATGCTTGAGGACCCTTTAGGCTCGTAACTTGATTAGAAATATTTTGACAAAAATAACCTAAGACTCCTTCCATTTGTTCTTGTCATAAGTTTATTGCTGCCAACCATGATGCATGGATGTCAAATGAATCTCAGACACCCCAAAATCCCCATGTTCCCATCGAACACGCTTAATCATTTCCTGAAGATTTCTCCACACCACAGTCATTGAAGACAAAGACAGATGGTCAAGATTCTGGAGATATAAAGACCCCATCAGAGCAAGGCTGACAGAACATGTTAATGCTAACCACTGTTCCGCTCACTGCTCATCCTCGATCACCTATGTGACTTTAAAGAATTACCAGAAGCGATAATGTAGACTGTTTTTTTCCGAAGGCTACATTCTTATATCCCGTGTCAGCATTTAGACAGGTTTGGTCATTTCTTGAAGATCAGATGTTTAACAAATCATTTGAAGTGGTGTTTTGCTCTTTACTGAGTGCCCAAATCTGTGATTACCAGATTTTTGCAATGTTTAACGAATATCCTGGGTATTGTACTTTCTAGTAAAAACCAGATCATTTCCCAATTTGACAATGAACGGACTAGTGTTGTTTTTGAGTTGAGTTCATGACATTGATTTATTTTTATTTGTATAGGTTTTCCTCACTTTGAAATTCAAGTCTCAGTCTGCCAACATGGACAACTTTTCACAGTCAAATCAAAGAGACAGATGCTTGGAAACATAGAGTTAAGAAACCTAATGACATAACTGCAAATTGCTGCTGATCAAACATTAATATACATTTTTTAAGGTTTCCATAAATAGCTGTGACCGGCAGCTTGTTACCAGAACCTAAACAACATATGTGACACTGTACTTTCCAATTTCAAGTCTGCTTTAAATTAATGCCTAACACAGCATTGTTCTGAGTCTCCAGCTCAACCATTAAACGGGTTAAGAGATTTCCATTCGCACAATTAAAGATATTGACCAAGAGTGCTAACTGTGCCCCTCTGTGCACTGTACCCATAGAGAATGATTGTAGCATAAAATGACTGGAAACGAATCCATTATGCATGAGTCCTCACCCCCCCCCCACCCCCTTGAGCATCCTCCCCTTGGCAGAAATGGCTTCCTGCTTTTCCATGTGGCCAGCCAAGAGGTCATGACCCTCATTAAAAGATGGAGTTGGGGAAAGCGGGAAGGACAATTTTAGATGCTGAATAGACTACAACCGAATATGAATAAAGCTTTGAAAAAGTTTGGTGTGTTGGCTGGTTGACTGGCTGGCTGGCTGCTGAGAAAATGTTTCCTGTTTTGCCCGCAGTACCATTTCTATACGTAATCACCTCGCTCATGAAAATTGCAAAGGTAGCTGTGAATTATTTAAATGCCTAGCGCTAAAAATTATGTGTTGCACAGTGGCATAACTAGCTACTGAGGTCCTACAGTAGACATGGGAGCGAGAAAAAAATGTGATAAAGTAGATTGTCATTCATTTATAGTGCTCGCATTTGGTATTCCTCTGTTCTCAATATTTCTTTATCGGTACTCCAGGGGCTCTTTTAAACCGAGCCAGGGTAGGAATCCGGGAGAGATGGAAAGAGGAAAGAAGGAATGGAATAAGAAGTCGGAATAACATTTGACATTGCTAGAAACAGATCCATGTTCTCATTAGGTTCCTAGGGGTTTTTCATGTCCAAGATTGTTAAGCGCACTGTGGCTCCAAAACAAATAGGTTGTTTTTTTATCTCATTATGGCTAACATTCAGAAAGGGTTGAGAGCTTTCTTGTGTTCTTACTACTGGTAAAGAGGAAATCCAGTTAGTAGGAGAGAAAATATAGTAAACACTGGTTTAACGCCATGGGAGTTCTTGGATCATATAGGTGATAAACTGCAATCTAAATGTATTTCTGCAAGATTTCAACCAACATACTGCACTTTACTATTACCACATTTTGCAGTAAGTTATAAAAGCCATTCTAGTTAAGCTAGGGGTCTTGTATTGTTTTATTGCATCTGTAGAGTTCAGATGTATTGCATCTCATCTGAGAGTAATAAACCAACGTGTAACGGTGAAGTATTAGCTATATTGTGCAGTTGCTACAGATATCAAAAATAGCCATGCATGGGTTAACTGCTGGTTTATTAAAACAATATTTATTTGTAATGAGCTCCTGAAGCATTGTTGGTCGTGAAACTGTTCATATCTAAGCCAGTGTGGGTTTCTGTAGTTGTTGTGTGAGGCTGAGTTACTGAAAGCGCTGGTGGATTATGATGTCCTTATAAATGCATATTAATCACTGAAATATTAATCACTTTCTGTCTGCAATAACTGCGAAGAGGACAGGATGGGAATCTGGTCTTTTAATGAAGGTACATAAAATACAGTGTCTTCAGAAATTCATAGCTTTGTACTGTAATCTTTTAAATGCAACTACTCCCAGCTTCATTTACTATTATGTTTTTTTATGTACAGACATTGTGTTTGGACAGCAGAACACGTCTGATGACATTATAATTAGGCAAGGACTTTAAAATACTTTCTGGTGATTAACTATTGTTGTTTGTCTAAGAGATATTCTAGTTTACTCACTTCAACCACGGTGCTTTGCATTTCTCTCAGATATACAGTCAATCTTCACAGGAAGCAAATTGCATGTCATTATCACTGACTCATGAGTGCAGCATTCACAGCATTTTTATGCAGATTGTTTGTTAAACATTAGGTGGACGATCACTATTGGTGCCATGGCGATTTCCCAACCCGTACATGTTTTAAACCAAGCTCTCCTGGAAATCCAGGCATCTATTTCTTTGATATTCCTCCCAAAATGATTGAATGAAACATTATGTCACATGGAATCTTTTATAAAAGCTTTCTCAGACCAGATTTTATTAGACAGGTTTTCTTTGAATTCCATTCCTTGAATTTTGAAGCACTGTTTGTGATCCCTACCAATACTGTACAGTATTTATACTGTTCTCTAGAAGTGAAATATTAACATGTGGCAAAAACAACTAAAAAAGACTGCAAATGCTGTACAGGTGCATCTAAAAATATGTACATATCTTATAAAAGTTATTTTTTTTCCAAAATTCTAATCAAGAAGTGACACCTTCGTATATTCTAGATTAATTACCCATAAAGTGAAACATTTCAAGCCTTTCTTTTCAACCTTGATGATTACGGCTTATAGCTCACGGCATAGAGCTCTTCTCAAGTTGACGTTTCTGTATTGTAATTTTTTTTGTCTAATATTTTGAAATAGTGGATTTTTTATTTCCATGATATGTATGCCATAATCATCAAGCTTGAAACAAAAAAGGCTTGCCATTTTTCACTTCATGTGTAAAGAATTACAGACAAGACTTTACTTTTCAACAATATTCATATTTTTTCAGATGTGCCTGTATGTATGGCATGTCACCCAATATTTCAATTTTTATGTTAGATTTTCCTGGAACGCTGACCATAGCTCCATCTGCAGTTTTTCTTTAAAAACATAATTCCTCACTGTGGGTGTTTGTCACACAAACTAGGCTCTTGCTTTCTGCCGTTACTGTTGCAAAACAATTTTTTTACTAACCCGGTTTACAACATCTTACATTTAAGTACATGGCCAAGTCTATTTCTGGGCTTGAGAACTCATCAGCAAAGCTCCATGGAGAGGGTCTTTATCTCTTATAGCATTTTAGCAGTAACAAACTACAAAAGAAAATAAATGGCTGCAGTTGACATGTCTTTTTTATTTAATAAAATGTGTTTTTTAGGAAAGAGGCATTTTGCTCTGCTCAGTGTGTTTTAAATAATTTGTTATACCCTATTTATTCATTTTTTAACACATTGGTGGGGACAACATCATTTCTGGAGGACCCTCTTGTAGACAGACAAAAAGAATACTGAATTTTGTCATGAGAAGATTGGTTGCTTGTAAAATATAGAGTTGATCCTGGGTTGCAATTCACAAAACCAATCTGTCTGCCAACTGCTTTCCCATATTGAGCATATTTACAACTTGTTTTACAACAAATGTTTACATGTTCACGACTGTTTTTATTACAATTACATTAACTTACCTAAATATCTATTTGATGGAACAACTTTAAACATACAGTGGGGAGAACTATTTGATACACTGCTGATTTTGCAGGTTTTCCTACTTACAAAGCATGTAGAGGTCTGTACTTTTTACCATAGGTACACTTCAATTGTGAGAGACGGAATCTAAAACAAGCATCCAGAAAATCACATTGTATGATTTTTAGATAATTCATTAGCATTTTATTGCAAGACACATGCTTTTGGCTCACTCCTCCATACAGACCTTCTCCAGATCCTTCAGATTTCGGGTCTGTCACTGGGCAATACAGACTTTCAGCTCCCTCCAAAGATTTGCTATTGGGTTCAGGTCTGGAGACTGGCTAGGCCACTCCAGGAACTTCAGATGCTTCTTATGGAGCCACTCCTTAGTTGCCCTGGCTGTGTGTTTCCATCTCCATGCTTCACGGTTGGGATGGTGTTCTTGGGGTTGTACTCATCCTTCTTCTTCCTCCAAACACGACGAGTAGAGTTTAGACCAAAAAGCTCTATTTTTGTCTCATCAGACCACATGACATTCTCCCATTCCTCCTCTGGATCATCCAGATGGTTATTGGCAATCTTCAGACGGCACTGAACATGCGCTGGCTTGAGCAGGGAGACCTTGCGTGCGCTGCAGGATTTTAATCCATGACGGCGTAATGTGTTACTAATGGTTTTCGTTGAGACTGTGGTCCCAGCTCTCTTCAGGTCATTGACCAGGTCCTGCCGTGTAGTTCTGGGCGGATCCCCCACCTTCCTCATTATCACTGACGCCCCATGAGGTGAGGAGCCCCAGACCGATGGCGATTGACCGTCATCTTGAACTTCTTCCATTTTCAGGTCTGTGAGATTCGGAAATCTTACTGGTTGGTAGGTGATCAAATACTTATGTCATGCAATAAAATGCAAATTAATTATTATAGAATGTGATTTTCTGGATCTTTGTTTTAGATTCTGTCGTTCACAGTTGAAGTGTACAGACCTCTACATGCTTTGTGAGTAGTAAAACCGTAATACCTGCAAAATCAGCAGTGTATCAAATACTTGTTCTCCCCACTGTAATTTTTGGTTGAGGTGTAGTGGCAGCCAGACCCTGAGTGTTTTCATCAAGGATCTGTATGTACTCTTCTTCTTTTCCTCGATCCTGACTAGTCTCCTAGTCACTGAAAAACCTCCCCACATCATTATGCTGCCACCAGCATGCTCCACTGTAGAGATGGTGTTGGCCAGGTGATGAATGGCTCCCTGGTTCCCTCCAAACGTGATGCTTGACATTCAGATGTGATGCTTGAGTGCATTTTGGCAAAGTTTAAATGGGTTTTCATGTGCCTTTTTCTGAGGAATGGCTTCTGCCTTGCCAATCGGCCGGATTGGTGGAGTTACGAAAAGAAGGCTGTGCTTCTGGAAGGTGGCACTTTCGAGCTCAGTCAGTGTTCATTAGATTCTTGACTGGACAACCGCAAGGATTCCTGGTCCCCCTGAAAAGATATGTACCTGGGGTTCCTCACTTATAGACAACATTGACATTTTTAGGACCAGTGAGCCCTGCCACGCCACGGACCCTGTGAATTACATCCACCTTTCCCCGCGCTGCTGCCCTGATTCTGGATCAATGCCCTGACCAAGGCCCTGGTTCTGGATCAACTCCCTGACCGAGGCCCTGATTCGGGATCAACTCCCTGACCGAGGCCCTGGTTCTGGATCAACTCCCTGACCGAGGCCCTGATTCTGGATCAACTCCCTGACCAAGGCCCTGATTCTGGATCAACTCCCTGACCGAGGCCCTGATTTGAGATCAACTCCCTGACCGAGGCCCTGGTTCTGGATCAACTCCCTGACCGAGGCCCTGATTCTGGATCAACTCCCTGACCAAGGCCCTGATTCTTGGTAACCTCACTGACCAAGGCCCTTGAACCCTGATTTCTCAGATTAGCCAGACTGCCAGCTCAGGGAAGAGTATAATATGTTTGAAAAACACCATTATTCTGTGACTAATAAGTCATTTTTCACTTGGGTTTTACAACCATGTTTTCACAAGTTATATGTCACATTAGAAATCTGATAATTACATTTAATAGAAAGCTCCTCCCTTTAGGTCGGCCTTGTTAGTCAGTTAAGATTTTTTTTACTCACCAAATATGGCAGATACATTTGCATTCTTTAATTAATGTATTTTTTTATGATAATACGACACCTGAAATATATTTGGTGACATATTCCATTTAAACAGTGACCCTGCGGTGATGTACATCTCATTCCTAAGCATTTATATGAGACGTTTTCTATGCAATATACGATCCCAATGTGTGTGTGTGTCTGTGTGTCTGTGTATTTCTCTGTGTGTCTCTGCTATGAATAACCATCCATCTCATTCTCATTTAAAAGGCCAGTAACCCAGCTGTAGCCTATTCTCAAATAAACTTTAATACTCCAAAGGATGAATAAGAGGTATAAATTGAGTATAATTGTCATGCTGTGCACATCAATACTGGAAGTCAGCAAAAAAAAGCAATCATATTTTGTGGAGATATATAATATAAACACAGTAGCCTATCATGACAGGCATTCTGCAAAGCCTGCGTGTTTTTAGGTGATCTTTAATTTTTCAGGATGTATAACCTTGTCATTAGGCTATTGCACACAGCACCTAGTACATCAACCATTTGTAGTTGGCCTTAGTGGGAGTGACCATGAAGTTCAATGGGAGTGACCTTACTGAGCAAGGTGTTTGTCATCATAAACTTTTTTTGTAATCGTTTCTGTAGGCGGCTTCTTCCATGAATCTCGATGTGTTACCTAGCAACAACACGTTGCCCTATATTATTTTTTCAGAACATGTCAACATAATTTAAGACATTCGTTGTTCATTTTTTTACATTTTTACATCTAGCTAAGGAGTTCACTGCAGTTTTCTGATCACATTTTGCACAAGTCTAAGCCAGCCACATATTAAATGAAAGATCGAAGCTAACCATACATTACACTAAATGCAATAGTCCTTGCTCTGTTATTACTGTTATTATTAGTAGTAGCAATAGTAGTTGTAGTAGTATTTTATCAAAACAAATTTGTTGTAATTAAACAGCATTTTTTGCCCCGACTCAGAAGTGAATTAGCTGGCAAAGTATTCTGCTACAAATCTATACATTTTTTAAAATGGGAATGAGATTAGACAGGTTATACATGAAGTTTTGCATTTCACCTACATTTCATCTACATTTCCCCTCTAAATTTCCATCAAAACCATTGTCTAGGTAAAACAGTACAATATTTCTAGTACACAAGGGCATACATAGTTGTTGATTTGGAAACAATACTGAAGTCACAACTTACCATAAAATACAGACTTTTATATTTAGGGAGTTAGGCATAACTAATGAACTCTAACCTCTGGTAGTTGTTGATGACATGTATACAAATTTACAGAACTATGGAAGATTTATCAGTAGATTTATTAGATACTTGAATAATGGGTTGACCATAAACGTTGAGCTTTTGTTGTTAATCTATTCCAAGTTCTATCAATTTAAATTCAATCGAAACCTTTGTTTAGTCAAGGTGTCTGAACGCTGCATTCCTTACTTCCTCATTACCCATTCCACTGCTGCTTCCCAATGCAACAGTAACACAACAACCTCGATCTGCCAGGGCTCTATTTGGAGTTGCACAGTGATATATGCATGGCCAGGTTTGGCGCCTTGCCCTTTCACCCAATTTGATTAAATATAATCTCACTGTCCAGTCCGGACTAATGGCGCAAGATGAATGCTAGCGCAATATGAGTCACCTTTGTCCAATAAACACTACAGCAGGCTAGAGGAATATGATCTCTTGAAAATGCATCCAATCCGATGATATATCCTGCAACAAATGGAATGATTGATCGACTGTTTTGCTCACTAAAGCCCTTTTATAAAGCCATAGATTGCATAGCCCATGTCTTAGCCAAAATCTTGATCCCTGCCTATAAATCTTCCATGGCGACAGGGCATCTATTTAGTAATAAATATGCAAACACAATTACTCAGCATGTCATATACAGTATAGAGCATGGTTCTGGCCAGCCATTCAAGGCTGTGCGGAAACAAATCTGTTATTTATTTAAGTTCAGGTGGAGGCGTGAAGGCATTTGCACTGCAAAAGGTAATGGTCAGCTGTTTTTCTATGTGATTTGTTTTTCTAGGGCTTCCGTACGTGTTTGAGACCACGGTATTACTGCAAGCACATATAACCCATTTCCATGATTGAATTGATTTCTGTTAAGCCCACTGAACAAAGAGCAATACATTTTTCTCAACCAAAAAAACCATGGCTTCCTTTAGACGTACAATTGTTGGGTTTATTGAGCCTATTCAGTTTTTAGATTATTCCTAGTTAAACTACAACTAAGATGCAATAAAATATAGAGTTGGCTCTATTTTTGAGAATAAACACATTAACAACATGTTTAGCCAACCACGAAGAAATCTTGAGCGTGTTCATAGTGCATAGTAGGGCCAGGAATAGATCCCCTGAAGTCCCAGTAAAAACCCCTGGATGAAAAGCAAAGAATCCCCAAGTTAAAGATCCATGTATTTTGGTAACAGCTTGACTCTAGGTCTTGGCAAGACAGTTGACAGTCACAGATCAATGAAGCCGGTAGCTGCTTTGCAAAACAAATCAAGTGATCTCTCTACAGACTTCAAGCATTTTTCATCTCTTAATTACAAGACATGATGCATTAAACCCGAACATAACATGTTGACAACCTTGCATAGTAAATAGGTGGTGTAGTGAGCGTCATTAACCCTCGGAAAATTCCATTGACATTGATATTGATACACCAACATTTCTATTAATCGAGTTAATGTGAAATTACATAGTCAAAAACACTGAGGGATACATTTATGATTTTCATATGAAAGTGTGAAAGACAAAATAATGTTGACAATGACAGTGACGGCAACAGTAATGTTCAATAACATTTCCAGCATTTTTGCCGGACCACATAAGCAGAGCCGGCCAGGAAGAGTGAATGTCTCTTACTGACTAACTGAGCGAGTGACTGGCTTACCTTGCCTAAGCAAAAACTGTTTACTGTTATACAGTATTGCGACTTTTTCTGGGGGATTTTGGAGGTACGTATTTGTGCATGCTTTTGGGCATTATATAAGTTTTGTCAAAACCCCTTGGGCAATAAAAGAGTTGGGGTTTCCACGATTTGCTCTCACTTGACAACAGAATCTGTTATCGTCAAGTGTAGTTATTGTATCAGTGTCATTCATGAATGAAAGAAGAAATGAATGTTGAATGAAAAGAAAATGAAAGTTTTTGTGCCATGAAATTAAATTGCTTTGGCAGGGAAAAGTTACCTTCAGTCTTGCTTGCAATTGCTCAATTCATATGACAGTTCCTAGGAAGTTAGATACTAGTAAGCCTATTACTGGCTAATAAGCTGTTAATCGGCCAGTGGCATAAGCCATAGTACCTGAGTGTATGGGGGTGGAGAGAGTCTGTAACTATAACTGTACAAATAAATATTTAAAAGCATACAAAAAGATAAATGACACTTAATGGATAATGAGAATACAACCACATGAACTGATAAAGAAAAGATCCACAAGGCCTAACACAGAGAGGGGTTTTGGAAAAATACAAAAACTGTTTGCTCAGTGAATAGGCTATGAAAAGGCATTCCTTCTTACACTAGTGAATAGGTCCATTTTATAGGTCCAGACACGTGGTTTAAGCTAATCCATCATTTGTCTATAAATAAGCTATGGAAAAACCGAGAGGAGTTTCTGGAAAAATACAACAACAAAAATCCATGTGAGTGGGCTACTAAAACGGCATGTATTTGCAGATCTCTCCCGGGGGTTCTAGAGGGGCTGACAAGTTTAAATGCCGGTACATAGGTCCCATCTCCTTGTTTAAGCACATTAATCGTTTGTCTATATGTGACATGAATAAGGTATCGAAAAACCGAAAGGATTTTTTGGAAATATACATTTTCAGTTTTGCCTAGTGAATTCGATATTATCATATGTATTATGAACATGATATCAGTATTTCACTTTTTAAATATCACGGCTATAGACAGTGGGAGACCTGTGGTCAGATGCTGTAAGGGCAACGACATTTATTCATTTTGCGGCAGCAATAAAACTGTTTACAGTTTTAAAAACGTAAACAGTTTTTAAAACTTAGCTGGCTACAACATTCAGTACCTGCATTATAGTAAGCCTCATCTAAAACTGTTTACGGTTATACCGTATAGGGACTATTTCTGGTGGAATATCTGGTGGGAGTTATCATTGATTTTATTGATAGTTATTGTACCAATGTCATTCATGAATGAAAGAAAAATTTACCTTGTTGTGCCTTGTAATGAAATTGCTTTGGCACTGTAAAGTTCAGTCTCGCTAGCAATTACTAAATTCTTATGACTATTACAAGCAGTACGTTAGTAGATACTGGTAAAGCCTATTACTGGCTAATATGCTGTTAAAGTGGCCAGTAGCAAAAGCCATACAGTTTATAGACCCTATTTGTGGTGGAGGTAAAATGTATAAGAAAATGCTTAATGGTGTCTAGCCATGGGCCAAATGTGCAGCATTGTGTCCGAGTGGTTAAAGACAGTGGTTCTCATATGGGAGAACTGAGTTCAAATCCAGTGAGGGTAACAATATTTATAATTTGTTATTGCGGGCCGGCTGAACTAAGCTTGCCTGGTTCTATTTCTGGTTGGATAACATATGACAAGGGGTCTGTGATAATAGTTTGTGAAAAGGAAAACCCATTATTAATTTAATGATTCTCTAAGATTCTCACCACAAGAACACCAACCATGTTGCAATTAAATTCTGTCCTGCACCTCATATTACTGCTTAATTAAACTTTTCACAATTACATCATTTGCAAACTCTTCCTCAGGTCAAAGTTGCCAGGGTGGCAAGGGGGTAGAAACTTAAAGACATCATTATCTCGGTTCCACTCATAATTATCCTCTCAGGCTGGTGACTCCATTCAGATGTGAGGTCAATTACAAATACACTTATTTGCATGGAAGTGGAAGGTGCATATTCAACCTGAAATACCACAACATTGTTACTCTGCTGCATAAATTCTCCATTGAACATGCTTGGTAATAGGTGGTGCAGTCTGTATGAACTTAGCATATTAGCTCACTTAAGACCATTTATATTCCATTTTTGTAGGCCTATATAGTCATTTTTATAGTCTTCTTCTATTGCTTCACTGTAAATATGAACCCCCACTCAATCTTCACTTGTTGTAAATATACTTCATGACCATGGCACTTCAAGGTCCTGTAGTGGGCAGGTCCATTCAGGCAGGTCCATTCAATCAGACCCCCTCCCCATCTTTACCTCATTCATGTAGAGACTGATATGCCTATTGAAATAAAAGCCAAGCGTCTTCTGTCGTAACATTGTGTTTTGATTCATGACAGTCATCACAGAGCAAGAGATCCCTTTGAAATGGCCACATTCGTTTTTAATGTCGTCGTGTTAAGGGAGAGAACATTTTCAGTTTTCAAGCAATTTCCCGCAACGCTACTCATTTGGACATTGGCCAGTGAGATTTTTTACTGAATTTGTCGAGAAGCACAACGGTTGAGGTAAGCAATTCCAAAAGGCACAGTTCTGGTAGATCCAGAACAGTGAGTCCGTTACGGGTATGTATTTTCTACTCTGGTGAGTCCATATTTGAGGCTATCCTTTTCGCTTTCCCTTCTGAAGGTTGGTAATGCTTTGAACATCCAGTACAGTGGGCTTCTGAAAATGAGTCATTAATAATGATTGTTACTTCACTACGATGGCTCCTGGTAATGTTCAGGCTGCAGCTAAATATTAATATTTCACCCCTGGTAGGAAAAGCTTTTAAAGTAGTCACTCATCTAATCCCTCAAATGGATTATGAGTGATCTTTTTTTCCTCTCTCTTTCTGACCTGGGCTTCTTCAGAAAAGTTTTCAGTGGAGGAGGATGTTGATGAGAGTGCTAAAGAGGTTAGCGCAAGGTTGTGTTGACAGCCTGGTTATTTTTGATGGTGGAAGGCCCATCTTCAATCCCTGTATTCGTTCTTAGTTGTAGGACTCAAGAGGAAGGGAAATTAATTAAACTAATTAAAATCAGAAATAAGTTGAGTTGAAGTAATGCTAGCGCCTAAGTGTGTTCACTTAACCACCATAAATAACAATATATAAGAAATTAAATCTCGTTCACATGCTGCCTTCATTGAAATGTCAAAACAAACGGAATATTGCGTAATCTATAAGAAAGAGGAGTTATTCCTTTCTTGAAAGCGGGTAAAAATCAATTCTGTTTTGGTGCGTGACTTGATTTACTTGATATATTCCTGTTAGCCCCTAGTGGAGAGTAGAGCAGGGAGGGGGTCTGAGGCCTGTAGGGGAATGTGTGCAAATTACACTCATTTCCTAAACCTCCTAATAGGACTGCCTGTGTATGAATGAGACAACTCTGTCGATATCCAACAAGATAATTCTTCGCTTTGTTGTTGATCATAACAACCACAACCATTTACAATGGTGGCTCCATAGTCTAATTAAATAGACTTCATGAAAACATCAATTTGGCGGCTTTTACATTTCGCCTAAGTGAATCACGGACATGGAAATAAAGGCATGATTAAGAAGCATGGAGGCTTCAGAGTGTACCATTGTCTTTTGGTGGCGAAACAAATCTCTCTCTAAGATATATAGAAACAAAAAAAATCTACAGAATCACTCTTTCATTTTTATTCTCTGCAAACAAATTTAATATAAAAAGAACACCAATAATCTAGCATGCTAACATAATTCTGTGTGTTGAGCAATAAAAATCTGTTTATACATAGCACTGACTAGCTGTATGCTACTATATTAATCCTCTATGTCTGAGGTGTTGTGTTAAAGGTGGGTGACATCATTGCAAAGCTGTCTTGGTTCATTAGGGGAGATCTCTCATTGCCATAAGACCTGAGTTTTAAACGGATTATCCAATTATCAATGTTTCAATGCCTCTATCCACCAGACCTTTGGGTCGATTTAATTCAAACTGAGCTGGTTTTGGGGAATTTAATTTAAATTTGATTCATGAAATAAGCTTAAACACACACACACATTCTTTTTTTCTACTTTTTGTTCATGGCATTTGGGTTTCATTGCCTAATAGTCAGAGTCCATAAACTTGTATTATTTCGGATGGACAGATGATCTGTCAAGTCACGTTTAGAGTTTATTAGAAACCGACATCACAAACAAAAAGGGACATTGAAAAATGTTAACTACTAATTGCTCTTGACCAAACTGTTGAACCTTGTATAAACCCACAGATGGTGAAAGCCAAATAAGGTCTACAATACTAGAAACATCTCTATTAAATAGAACTCTCTGTTTGAGAGTGGAGAGAATGGAACTATTCAGCAGATCTCTTCTCTTCTGTAGCTTTTCCGGGAGCTGGAGACTTTCAAAAAAAATCCTTAAGACTTCAAGTTGCTTCTTTCCTTTTTTCTAGTCACCACTTGTTCTTGTCTCGCCCCTTTAGAAAAAGATCCCCTAGGGCTATTTCTTTCTTAGAGATCTTTTGTCACAAAAAGCAGGTTTTGGCAGATAATTTTATTTAAAAAAATTGCTTTTCCAGGTTGTTTCCGGCAATTTCAAATCCTTGTTTGTGTTTTTGTTGTTTCAGGCCTGTTTAACAGAGCCCATATTTTTTCTCTATGATTGGCTGTCTGTGGCTGGGGTGTTGAAATGTGACTGGGAGTTTCACTGGGGAGAGGTAGTGATGTAGTAAAATTCACAATAGCCCAAATGTATGAGTGAACTTTCAATATATTAATGCTGCATTTCACACGCAACAGGGAACTATACATTTCCAATTTAACTTTAGTGTTTTCAAGACACCAACTGGAAAATGGAAAAAAATTTCCCAATGGTTAAAATAGTTTAGAATGGTTCAGATATTTGGGAATCAGTTTGAAGCTCACTCTTGATCAGAAGTCACAGAATATAACATAAAAATATAACAACTGTGGTCTGAAAAGAATTTCTATAACAAAGTTTAATTGCAGTAAGTATTTGGATTGCAAATGAGACAGTATAAATGTGCTTTTACCGGACATTATGTATTTGTAGAGCTGTATTATTCCAAGTAAGTGCATAGGCAATACTGTATATGTGACCTCTATAAGACAATGGGAATTAATGAACATAGTATATTGAATATCCAAGCAAGCAATATAAATCAATGAGTTGACTGCAAGAACGATATGAGAATTTAATCATAGGCAAATAGATTTACTTCACATTGCAAAATGAATGATTACATTATACAAAGCACACATTTAACTTACAAGATAGTGCTGACATTATTAATCTAGGCCTTATGAAAGAGCGATAGGGAGGTTATGGCTCGAGGGGTCAAGGTCCTGGCTGTCCTCAGAGAGAGAGAGAGAGAGAGAAAAAAGATATGTCAACATGGTAGGACAGGAACAAAAACAGAAAGAGCAATCAATCCACATCCTTTCAAAACCACTGCATTTGTTTGGATTTAAGGATCTACAATGTAGACAAATAGCATTACTTTTAAAATTAACCTTCAGAAAGACATCAGAACCACACAGGAAGAAGGGGAATAAATGGCAGTCGGCGGGAGAGAGGACTGCATTCCCAAAACACACAGGAAGTCTCGCATGCAGTTGTTAAGAGCCAGGTCAGATGCAGTATGTGTCCTTCAGCTATATAACCCAGAACATTTGAAAGCCAGTCTGAATCCCCTACACTTCTCACTACTCCACAATCATCTTCAATCAGAAGACACCTCATGCTTAACCACCCTCCTTATGCATCTTGATTCCTCTCTCCTATTCCCTCGGTCTGAGTGACTCCTTGACCTTGTCCTTCATTGACAGTCTAAGTGAACACTATACTACAACTGGGTACAAATCAGACAAACTAGGGGCTGAATATTTTACTCGGCAACATCCTCCAAATCCATTTCTGCTATTGACAGGCCATTGATTCCACGCGAATGGATGCGGTGTGTGGCTACCACTCCTCTCACACACCAGCCAGCGCATACACACACCAAGGAAACACACACACACACACACACACACACACACAGAGAAAGAAAAACACTAACACACACTCACACACAGTACTGGGACAAGAACTGCTTGATAAGTGTCTCCAAGCCATGTGGGACCTGTCCATTGCAGGCCCATTAATGCAATCCAATATGTCTGCTTAATACTGTGTGCCACAGAGGCCACACTTATCATTTTTAACATCTCTGGTAGAACATGCCAGGGGGTTTAACTCTTCAGAACCCAAGGGAGCAGGAAGGTTCCATTACAATGAGAATTGTATGAGAATCATATGGGAATGTTATGCACCAGGCCGGATTAATTCAGGGGCTTACCAGGGCCGAAACTCTTGGGCCTAAAAGTTAAAGGGGCCCAAGAGACAGATAATTTTTATTTTTATTTTATAACTTTAATTTTTTACTGCTACAAGAAGGTCACAATTTGGGCAGTGCGTGACTAGCAAGACAAATATAGAAATGCATCGTGACCATAGATATACAGTACATTATTTTCCATATTAGGATTTGCCTCTAGAAGATTGTGGGTCCAATTGAACTGTTAAACTCAAGGGCAGGATATCAATATCTGCTGATCCTGACCAGAAACTGCCGTTCAGGTATTCTTTTTATATGGTTGGTTTAGGCTGTCGATATGTTACTCAAAAGAAACGCAAGCCACAGTTTGCCTGTTTCTGAAAAGAGAAGATGAATCTGTCTGTAGAAGCATCATTTTACTATCAACAAATCACAATGAACTAACAGCAGAAGCGTTTTTCGAAATATCTCATCTTAAGGTTATTTTGACACATTGAGCGATCTGTCACCACCGGTGAATAGCTAAGGCTTCTGGGGAAAAAAAAACAATTTAATTGGCCCTGGTAATGAAGATGGAAAATTAAATGTTGAGTAAACCAAGCATGTGGTACAATGGCAGTATGTCTTAAATATACCAATATCGGTTTCTAATCTGAGGACAATGTTATAAACTATCTCATTCATCTCATTCATTATATTATTAACAACACTTACACATAGAGGTAAAACAGTAATTTATTGCTATTTGTATTTCCCTTTATGCAGGAAAACGCTCATCCACATAACAATGACTACATACATAATAAAGTACAAGGTCATTAAAAAGCAGAGAAAAAGCAAACAAACATATTTTCTGAACTTCCTGACATTGACTTTTTACACTGTCTATTGGGACCTGTGCCTTTTAAATGGTAATAGCCTTGTTTTGGAGATGGAAAAGTCATTATAATGAGTGTGGTTATATTTGAAACATTTAAATCATCACAAGAAGAAGAATTTCTCTGATAATCTTTCTCTGATAACATTTTGGTATCGCCCCACTATGGATGCCATACTTTGCATGACAACAATCCGTTCAAAAATTCATTTAAGACAGCATGCCTCGTCATTTGTTACATCATGTACATTAAATCATACCGGCTGTTTTTCTGTTCTTTCAAAGTGTATCTTGAGAAAATGATTGCTTTTACTTTTTTGTTTTAAAATCAAAATGATCTACAAAATATCTCCATTAATAGTGGTACATCAGTGCTTGGATTTTCAACCATGAATCATTTTGGACGCGTACAAAAGTAAAATTAATATTGGAGAGAAGAAGCTGGACCGACATGTTTTTGTCAAATAGATAAGCTGCACCCTCCCTCTCTTCCGTTGGTGTCAGTAATAACCTTTTCAGACACAGAACACCACTACAGTAATGTGTCAGTAGTGGCCAGCCGATAACCATTCAGACAATTAAAAAAGGACTGCATCAGATGCATCTGTCCCCTTTCAGACTGGAGAATCCTTCTCCCCCATGGAAGGTCCGGTGTAATTTAACGGCCAACCCATAAACATTGTAGATTAGAGTGCTGATTTGCTTTTGCTTTTGAATGGTCGCGAAATATGTTCCACTGAGCACAACACTACGTGCACAGCAGTAGGCTTAGCACAAATGTCCCAAAATGCATCTGACGGAAAACCATTTCAGAAGAGCACTGAACATGTTAGTAGTTGAATGTGAAGCAAATATAGACCACTAGCATGCATTGCTAATATGACTAAAGTGACCTGTGTTCTTATTGGAACAGTATGTAGAGTTTTCCTCTTCTGGCTCTATACTCAAAAAAATTCAAAGCTTTTATCTATGGGTAGTTGTTTGTTTATTGGTTTCTTTAGAAAATACAACACATTCACACAGTCTTATTATAGGGTGCTAAAAGTATTGGGACAATTAGCTTTGTGTTTTTGAATAGGTGTTTCATCACACTATTTTGCCGACATGAGAGAGATGTTAATGTTTGTACTTGATTCTAGTGTTTGTGTTTGCATTTGGAGTCTGCTATTGATTTCTCTTAATAGTAAGACCACATTTTTGTTGACAATAAACAAGGTAGTCAACATAAAAAAGGGGAAAAAGGAACTGTCCAAGATCTACAGCAAACATCTGTGAAATATGGAGGAAGGAGGTGCAATGGCTTGAGCGTGCATGGTTGCCACTGCAAATGGTTGCCTTGTCTTCATTGACAACGTCACTGCTGATGGCCATCACATTAACATGTGTCCCCTGAAGTACAAGCAAATACCTATACAAACTCACTAGACGCCACTTTATCATTCATCGAGACAATTACCCCAAACAAACCAAAACTACAAACAAAATGTTTCTACCCTCCTCTATGTGCTTCCATTACACATTTAGAATTGCCATATGTAATGCATTTGCATTATTACCTGTAAATGTTCTGCCCTTCTCTATTGGCATTTCTAGTTGGACACAAATGGCATTTCACTGTACTGTCCATTTACTTGTTCAATGACAATTACGTTGAATGTAATCTTATCTAATAACATATTGCCAAAGTTTCAAGGGAGTTTTTTGGGGGGCAAAACATCAAACATTTGCTTAAAATTTTACTTAAGACAACAATACAAATGAAGATAAATTTTGTTGTCACTATTTTGGCAACCTGTATAAAGGTTTTGACATTTCTAAATGGTGAAAAAAAAGAGAAATATCCTTGAATAAAATAATTACTTCAATGGATTAAAAGTAGTTTCAAAATGTTGACTTCCTCCATACAGCTTATTAATTGAATTAATCTGGTACACGATTAAAAAAATCTGAAGTCTTCTATGTATTTTCTGTTTGTCGAGTCTGACATGAAATCATTTGATTGTGGTGCTGAATATGCAAACCATGATTTTGAAATGTTCAAAGTCGGGCATCAGTATGCAGTTATGTGTTTCTTATTGGTTGTGTGATGCATTGGCCCAAAAACCTGAAAATGTGTTGCATATATTTGAGATCATAATTAATATATCATAGCATAAACATATTGAAAACATCCCCATATCCTTGTTTACAGCCAGCTTTGATCTAATGACCCTAGAATAATGAGACTTTCTTTCCAGAATAATACTAGGGTCAAGTCAAAATATGTTTCATATTGTAGAGGTTCCATGACACCTCAAGGTTAATCAGCACCTCACACATTTAATTTCAAACAGTACCTTAAACATTTTGCCAGATGCAAAGTTAATCTGGGGATACATTAATCAACCTTCAGTACATTCCTCACAAAATGTAAGAATGTTTGTGTGAGCATAAAACATTCTCTTGCAACAAACAGATACAAGCGTTTCGAACATGGTTGGGTAATACACTTCTTTCAACTTCTTATGATGACAAAAGAACTCCCATACACTATGTCATGCTTCATATCGACACTGCCTTGTGAAAAAAGTACAAGGTCAACGTTTTTTTGTTTACTTTCTGTAGTGCCAAGTCTTAAACACTGGACACTAATCATTAGGATCAGAAGGCAAAATAAAGATATATCTGAGTGACATTAGTCAATTTGGCATGACATGCTTTAGAAAGGTGAACATCGGGCGACTTGATAATTATTTTGCTTTTATAAAAACAAACGTGACTCATGACCAATTCTATCAGCGATGGAAGTGATGTGATGTTAAAGATCTGATTTGATTGGTCAGAAGAATAATTAGTGGAACCAGATCCGAACTGATCTGCATGTGTAAACGCAAACTTGCATGGGACTTATCATATCTGGTGTGTGAATGACCTCATGGTACCCAAAAGATAAATTCTACATTCATTTTCATGCCATCTGGAGGGTATGCAATTGTTAATGATTGCTTAATAAGTTATAAGGCCATGTGATCCGTGACATTATGCATCATTTCAGTTTTATTAATATTCTAATTTCAGAAACTCGTTCAGTGCAATAGCAAGACAACTTTTGAGGTAATTAGATGGATGTAAGTTATGGATACAACAATTCTCTTTCATCTTCTGAGGAATTGAGCAGTTAACTTATATGCGTGGAGGAGGTAGGCCTTGAAAATATCTCGAGCTATCTGGGATAGTGTTCACAAAACTATAACCAATGCTAACAAAATTAACACACCATGCATTGAAGAATATCAGCAATATATTTAAAAAGAAAGAATAAGAGCGACACAAATCTAGAACACATTTAATAAATTATAGCAAATTATTGACCACGAAATTATGAATATGTAGTGATGGAAAAGGAAAAAATCAGACGCATGAAGAAATCACCCCCATCTTTCCGCTGGATTCTGCCAGCTCCTCCCCTCCCCCCGCGCGCAAGCTTCATTCGATCAAATCCTTCAACTTGGACCACTTCGCCAAATCGCACTTTTACAACACTGCAAAGCAATTGGACGCGCTACAACTTGAGGAGTTCTGTTGGCTCGCATTAACTGCAGTCACAAAGGGGAGAAGAAGGGAGCAAAAAAAGGACTTGTATCCAGACTGAGCATCTTCCTCTGCCACCAGCTATGGAGAGGGGGGTCAGATTCTGGCACACTAGCGCATTTTGGTTTCTGCTTTTGATCGTTCTATCTTTCTTTCTCGTCGCTAAATCAGAGATAACTTGCAGATCATGTCAGCCGTGGGATAAGAAGCAAACCAAGGAATTACTGTTTAATACGGACACACGAGAATTAGCAACAGGGTACGGAGGTGAAGTTATGGGAAATGGAGAGGGAGCACCTGCACCAGCGAGGTTGAATTCTGCAAGTGCCGAAACTCGACAGCTTGATTGCGCAGCTGGGTCCGCTGAATGCATCCGGGGGAAATACGTCGACTCTAGGCGAAAACGGAATACTGACATGATCATCAATTTCAAGAAGGCACTCGGTCGAGGAATGTTCTACGGTGGTGGTAAGCGTAAAGAATTCACCCCGCGCGTCGAGGACAAAGTTTCCAAACTGAAAATGTACGGCGATTCAGGCAAGACAGGTGTGGGTAAGGCTAGAACAGATTTAGTTCCCGCTGTACCACACAAGCAACGAGTTCGTAAGAACAGCTCCGTAGCTAATGTTGTGGATGATAAAGTGAAGTCTTCCGGCTCTCAGAGAAGGGAGACACTGCCTCTGAGTAACCCAAAAAAGGGCATCACCTCATCGGCTCGACGGAGCAGAGTAAAACGGTCCGAATTGCGATGGAGCAACGAGGACAGGAGAACGCCTACTTCGAGGCAGGACGAACTCAAACTCACCAGTTCAACCTTCGCATTGACCGGAGATTCCGCTCACAACCAAGCCATGGTGCACTGGTCGGGGCAAAATAGCAGTGTAAGTGAATCATTCTGTACAGTTTTCAAAGCACACTTGGTCCATGCGCATTAACGCAATGCTAGGATGAAAACAACAACATATTGATGTCCATTTCAGTGAAATCTCCAATAACTTTAAAAGTGCGTGTTTGTGAGTGAGACCGTGACTCGGGATGGAATGCGCACATTGTTCATCCCCGTCTTGTCTTTGTTATCAAGACATTGTCCCACAGTTATTTTCCGGCTTATGACACACTGTCTTCACACTCAACGTTGTTCCCAAACAGTTATTCAGCAACCTGATGTTTAATACTGCAGTTTTTATCATTTAGAACACTTTTTATGGAATTGTTTGTCATAAATCTGTCTAGCAGAGAAGAAAATACGTCAAACCAGTATTAATTACTTCGTTCTTTGAGAATGCTGTGTGTTCCCTTTGTTGAACTGATACACAGTTTAAGTTATTTTGCTGCAGTGTGTAGGTGTTGGTCACCGTGATAGAACAGTCTCCCAAATAATTTGTGGTGTTGACACATTTAACACAATCACATGCATTCACCTATATGTCTGAGTCTCTCCAGAGGAAATCTGGCAGATCCCCCACAACTCAATTCCTTATGACACCATCAAGGATGAATTTACACAGGCAGACCAATTCTGATCTTTCCCCACTAATTGGTCCATATAGTACTGTCAGAATTGAGCCGTCTGTGTTAAACAATGCATTTTCATGTCTTTAATGAAGCACACTTCTTTTCAACCCAACACCAGTTCCCATGCCCTTTTCAGTCAGTCATGGGAGTCAGTACCCCATGCCTCCAGGTGTTTCTGAGGGGGCTTAAATATCGACTTGAAGTTTGACCGAATACCCCGGAGGAGATGGGGGATGTCAAGAACCCCAGGCTGTATGGTTTCAAACATAATGTCTTCAGTTGAAGAAGTATTTTAATGGGCATTGTAGTCTCTTTTCAAAGGTTTCCTAATTCAGAGTTGCACATGTTTGTTCCTACCCGGAAACTAACACACCTGATAAAACTGATCATTGAGGTCCTTTTGATTGGCTGTCAGATGTGTTAGTGACAAGATCATCATCACCACTGTAGCTAAATGAAACCGTTGCTATTTTTGTGATGTGAATAGATTAGCTTCTCACTGCGTGCGACTGTGAAACAATCCCCCCCCCCCACACTCCTTTAACTTGTGCTCCTTCTTTGTAATGAGCAAGAATAGATTGCTGTCATTAAATATGTAGAGTTGTTGCTGTGTGCGGAGATCGATAGAGACTCTTAAATGTGTGCCATGTGAACAGTGCAAATAACCAGATGAGTCTGTGCTGTGGAGAGGGAGGGGCCGCTGTGTGTGTGTGTGTGTGTGTGTGTGTGTGTGTGTGTGTGTGTGTGTGTGTGTCTGGTGGTGGTTGTTGTCTGTGTGTGTGTGTTCGTGTGTGTGTACTGCCACTGCTGTATATCGAACCTCTCAGAGCATTTCCATAGTTCATGATATTAATGCTCATGTATGCTGTGTGCGTGCCAGCCCAGCATGGAGTATGTGCCTGGTCATAATAGCCTTTGAGACAGCGGTGAATGGAGAAATGGAGACTGAGTCAAAAAGTGGACGCAGAGATGGCTGTTATAACGGCTGAGGCAGCGTGTGGAGTGTGTGCACGTATAGAGTTGTTATAGAGAGGAGATGCATTGCGTGTGCGTGTGCTGGTGTGTGTGCGTTTCATATGATTTTACATCTAGTCGGCCCGTGTGTAAATAATCACGGATAAAAAAAAAGAATTGTTTCTTTTTTTCAGCTCTAATAATGGTGTCAAATGGCTATTTTGTAGTTAAGCTTAAACTGAGAATGTTTTGGCGATAGGATTTCCATGTACACTCTGTTTATCATTGCCATCATTACCAACAGCAGGGCAAAATGTGCACATCCAGACAGGCATTTTAATGTTGCTTCACATCATATAATAGTCTTCGACAAATTAATGTATTTTCTTTAGTGCTCTAATGTAGGTAAAGGGTGATGATTCATCTGAATTTATCCAGTTGATATTATTATTAAAATTGTTATTAATGTACAAAAGGTGTTGGTGTAACTGACTCAGATCAAAGAGGAACTGACCTGTTGTGACAGACAGGCTTGGGACTTTATATCTCAGGGAAAGGTTACAGCAAAGCGCCAGTGTTCCATCTGGGGATATGTGGCATATTGCTTGCATGTACTTAAACCTGTGTGCCAAGAGAGTGCATATTTACATTATTGAAATGTCATAGAATTAAGTGCAATGCTTGTCACTCTTAGCCAACTAGATGCGGCCTGACATACAGTGAATCGATGTTAAAATTTGACTCCGGAGCTTTGATCTACCTTGGGAGATGTAGAACGTTTGCCTGAAGACTCAAGCCAAGGTCTTCCGCTGCTGTATAGTTTGTTACGTTCTTCAGTCCGAAGCTAGCATCACCGATACTGTTTATGCTAAAGTCAAAATCGGTTGTTGTCGAAAGAGCTCACCGTTTGGCTTCACCCACATTTTGTCTTGCTCTGGAGCAATCCATTGGATTCTGAACTCCAGATCCAGACTAATTTAGTAAACGAAACTACAATTTTACGAAAGCAAAGCTGTCAGGTAGCCAGAAACCAAGCATCGTGACTATTAATAGGAATTGAGTGGTATGGCAATCAACATGAGTAGCACTCGTGCTTCAGCCTTGAACAACCATAGTGTAGTCTCAATCATGTCTATTGTCTGATGATTTGTCATCATTTTAGAAACATATTCACTATAGGCATACATAGCAAACCGTGGTAGATTATATATTTTTTGGGCCACCAAAAACTTCAGCTGCTGTTGCTAGAGCTGGCCTTGTGAAGTGGAACCAAATGTGCAAACTTAATCCATCTTCCTCTAATGCAGATCCAGTTTTTGAGGACCAGAACCAAAATAAGTACTGAATCAATCCTGTTGCAAAACTCACCTGCTAATTTCGCAGTTGCGGCAGCTACTTCAGGAAGTATTTAACAGTCAGCAGATAAAAACAATATATAATAATATTGAAAATTAAATGGGATCTTAGGCAAACATAAATCAAGCACACTTTAAAACAAATGCGATTGTCTGAGAACTTTTCTTGAGGAGAGCAAAAGAATATCTATTTGTTGCTAATTACTAAGTTGATTACATTAAGTTTGTGGGGAAGTGTGTTGTGAAAATTCAGCTCACACCAGCTGTCTCAGTTCGATGACGGTCTCACGCTGGCTTCTCATATGTGTTGAGGGATTCTATTTATGGTTCAGTACAGCAGTTGTCTCTCCTGCAGTAATGGTGGCACATTTATATTGAAGAAATTAGAAACTGTCTTTCAAACTATTATCTCAGAAATGTTGGTACCTCATCAAATGAGCTGTAATTTGCCCCTTTTTCGAAAGTTTTACACTGTCGACAAGTTCCAGTTAGTTGTAGTGGTGAAGGCATGGTCGTGTTATACTAAGCAAATGTGAATCTGTTATCCAAGACTGGCTGAAAATCAAACAGGTAATTTTAACAAAGTTTATGCTAAATTGACAGACCCACACATTCGGAGCCAATGCAGTTAAACAATGCCATACAACCATTCAAACGTACTCCAATTAAGTATTTATTGGACCTGCCACTAATGGTCAGAGAGGACTTTGTTGTTGTTTGTTGCTGCTTTTTCTGTTCATTTGGCACATATAATCTTGTACCACCAGCCATGCTGTCACTGTTTTTCTCACACCCCGACTCGCATGTACCAAAGAGTGAGTCACAAAGAATATCTCGCGATTACCCACAACAATGACGGCCGCCTCAACAAAGGCTCACTGTTATATCCTCCCTGCAATTATCCCATCTCCATATGTAAGTAGTCATGGATGCAGAGTCACTTGCATTGCAATGGGGATCATTTAAAACGGCAATAGCAACACTTCTGATACAAATTGTCTACCGAGTAACTGGTATTGAGTACAGATGTAGGCATGTCCGTTCTACAGTATAGTACAGTGATGTCACACTGTGCCACATTCAACGGGGATGACAGTGTTTATGGTATGCCCTGATATGCAGTCAGTTATCCCGCAATAACTGCCATATGATTGGCCAATTATCTTACTAGAGCACTTCCCCAGCTCTGTTCCTCCCAGCTGGAGGTGAGTTAACTCCAGCCTTGGTGTCTGTCTGAGATAATTGAGCTGCAGGGTATGTGCTGGGTCGGGGCACTGATCAGGCGGATGCCGACGCGGTCCACTAACCGTCATTTATTGACCGATCTGGCTACACATCCCTCCCTCGTTTGCCTCTAAACAAAATCCACCCGGCCCGGGTTGGTCCTTCGCTTCTCGCTTTTCTTGCTCGGACAACTCCTAGGGGAAATAATCACATTTAATAAAAAGGGGCTTAGCTGGAAAGCTAAACTAAATCTATTGGTGATGTTGAAAACATCAGCTTTCTGTTCGGTCATAGAGGCTTAGACTTGGCATGCTTTGATGAATGGAAAAAACACAAAAGAGAATATATATAATGCACTCTAATCCCATTGTACGAGGCCTCAGGAGTGTACACTTTTATTTGAGTAAGTGCCCTAAGGGCCCTTAAGAGGGTCCCTCCTCTCTTACCTGCTTCCTCTGCTCCTGGCACTTCCCTCTGGGTCCTGTCTTTATCACATTTTGATGTGTTTTGATCATCATTCATGTTTGGTTGCTGTGATTTAATTTCCGGTCTGTAGTGTTTAGTGAAATATATTTTGTCATTAACCAATATAAATTGAATGAAATAAAACCCAAATAGTAGACGATGCTTCCGAAGAGCTCTGAGGTGAACTGATAGGACTATGTAAACACAGGCGGTTCATTTTCAAGGTTTATCAGTGTGGCGCTATGCTCTGTTCAAGAGATACCGGGGTAAAGTAATTGTGTTGCATGGATGGTTGGAGGGGAAAGGCACTAGGGCAACAGTTATTAACATCTACTGTAAAGCATACTGGCATTATCTATTCAATTATCTTTTCACGATCTATTAATTGTTTCGTACAAACCCTTTTAAATGTAACTTATTTTCATACACTTGATAAAATATAATAGTATCTGTATCTACAGGGATTTCATTACGCTCACCAAAAGCAGCAGCAAATGATGTCAATCTCCACAGTGAATGTCATTTGAGAAATGAAGAGCGGTTGGCGCAATCCTTGAATACGATTGATTTAATATTATGTTTCGGTCAGGGACGCAATCGGGACACTTAAAATGAACAACATATTAAAATATTAGACAATCTAATTTGTAATTGAACATTTCGGAGATAATTGGATATCCTATGCTGTTGGTTCCCATGTAGTCAATTGGTAGAGCCTGGTATGCTTTGCCGTGGGATTGATTGCCATGGTAGACAAGTATGAAAAAATATCACTATGCTCACACCACTGTAAATTGCTCTGCATAAGAGTGTCTGTTGAATCATTGTGAATCCAAGTGATTTCAATCCAGTTGTCATTAAAGCACCTCTACTTATCTTCTTTGGTGTGCGTAGAAGAACTGCTATTGTTAAAAACTAGTAGGATGCTCAAAGGTAAGATCAGCGCACACTTTGTTGTCCAGGAGTGAGGGATTATTTACAGACCATGAAAACGGTTGTTTTGGAAAACGTTGGGTCTAATGATACCATGCAGGTCGAATCTTAGAAGCTCAAAGGCAGTTTCCTGTTTCTTTTGGATGGTGCTTGACAACTTTGCTAAAATATTTGTCTCCGGCCCTGTTCCGTCACCTCATTTTTGTGGCACTAAGATTTTTAGTCATCTTTGGTCTCTTCACATTTAGGGAATGTCTGTCCAAGGACATGGGCATATCCTTTGTAGCCAGTTAAGATTTTCTGCGGGAAAAGACCACACTACTTTGTTGAAAATGGACTCAGTCCGGGTGAACATGGCTCCTGGCAGCTGATGTGATACATGGGAAAGGTACTTGGACAATTAAAATGGTGTAAGACCAACATTAGCACCCACTCATGTAAAGAGGTGGTATGACAAAAAACGTACGTCTCAACGTTTCCAAGTGCGGCAAGACACCTGTGGCAGTTTTACTTAGTAACTTACCAGCAGGTGCATTTCTACCTCCAGTCATGAATTTAGGAGTTTGTTGTCCACTTTTGTATATAAATGAAATCGGTTTCTCTGTGAGAAACAGTCATTTTAATTTTTATGCTGCTAACACTGCCCCATCTCTTGCTCACACTTGCATACTTATTCTAATTTCCTGCAAATAAAATAATCCCTTATAGATCTTAAGATGGTGATAAATGCAAGTAAACCAAAATATACTATAAACCCCACAAACTATTCTATAAACTTTGAGACTTCGACATAATTACCCTTTATGTTTCTGTTATACAATGCTTTCACTGCTACAAGTACCCTGGGATTTGGTTAGATAAAAATCCCTCTTTCAAAACACACATTACAGAGTTGGTGAAGAAGCAATGGATAAGAATTGGTTTCTCTCCTAGAAACAAATCGTGTCTGTCTTCTCAGCATAGTGGATATTGTGCCAGCCACTTTTATGTCAGTACTAGATTATGGTTATGTGCTATATATGCATGCCTCAGCCTCAGTACTAAAACCTCTAGATGCAGTCTATCATGCAGCTTTGCGTTTTATTACTGGTATGAACTTTCTCACACATCATTGTCTTTTATACACTACAGTTGGTTGGGACTCACTGACTTCCAGAGTGGCCAGACATTGGTTTAATGTTTGTACATAAGGCTGTAATGAAGAAACTTTAATGAAGAACACAATTATCTTAATTATTTAATTTCTATTTAATTTATGAAGGGGAAATACAACTGAGACCCATATCTCATTTATACTGGTGCCCGGTATGACAATAATAAACAATACAAATATGCACAAAATACAGATTTGAAACAGATTTAAAAACCCATTAAAATTAGCAAACACAATTCACTGTAAAATGGTAATTCACCTGCTGTTTGATCTGGATTTTAGGTGCAAGGGTCTTCACCTTAAGGTCTTCTGACAGAAGATTCCCAGAGTTAGCGGTGTAGTAGGTAAACAAGGTTTCACCAGTCTTTGAATGAGGTTCTAGTAACAGCCAGTCCTGAGAGTGTTTCATTTTTAAGGATAGATAATTAGGAAGTTTCTGCAGTTTGGCCTAATACAGTGGCCCCCAAAAGTTTTGGTTAGTGTACCCCCCCATAGGATTTTGCTCTGCTTAGAGTACCCCTGAGGTACCCAATCATGTTAATTTCATTAGTAAGCCTATGGTGTCATTAGTGTTTTCAAGTACCCCCCTGTGGAGAGGCAAAGTACCCCCAGGGGTCCTTGTACCCCTGGTTGGGAACCACTGGCCTAATAAAAAAACATTAAACAATCTCTGGACAAGGGATCACAACCAACAATTGTATATAAAAGACAATGGTGGTTACAAAAGCGGGCACCGTTAAAAAAAACAGAATGCTGCATGATAGACTTAAGTCCAAACTTTTTACAACTGAAGGGGATGCATGCATGTATAGTATATCACCATAGTCCAGAACTGACGTAAAAGTGTTCTTAATTTCATTTCCATGTTTGGATGACAGACAGGCTTTGTTTCTATAAAAGCATGTCTGATTGTTTGTTTTGTTTTTAAGATGGCTTATTATCCAGCCAAACTCCAAGGTATTTGTATGATGGAATTCTAAGACTATTGTCAAGGGTAGTACTTTTTAAAAAGATCTGAACATATATTTTTAGACCAAGAGGGAAAAAAAGTTGTATTTGCATTCAAAACTAACTGAAAATCTCTAAGGAAATTTTGCTAAACTTGGAAATCAGAAATTGTTTTGAATATGCTATTTTCATAAAAAAATAGCATATTTTTTTACTGAAGCCCCAAGTATTTTAGCCAGACAAAACAATTTAGTGAGAGGTCGACAAATATCCAGGATACTAGTATCACCACCTTTATGTAGTGGTAACATGAATCACTTCCAAATCTTAGGAATGACCCCAGTAGTTAAGTGCACATGATAAACTCTGCTGCCTTAACCAACAGGCAAGCATCCAATTTATCGGACCCCATTAAGCTTTTTAAGAGTTTCCAGTTAACAAGCATCTTGCACTTCCTTTCCTGTGAAGGATTTTGGGGAAAAACATTGACTATTCACAGAGGGTTTAACAGATGTTAAATAAAATTCACCATTAAGACTGGTAGTTCTTAGAGGTACCACATATTTATTCTGAGTTATGGTAAACTGCTTTTTTCTCTATTGAGACCTAGGTTTTGTTCTATAAATGAAGGTTTTCTTCAAAAGTGCTGCTTCAATTCATGAACTGCTACGTATCTTGCTAACTAACTTGTATCCAGTACTGCTCAGATTATAGTTTGGGCTCTACAAAATGTCAAATCAGGAACATCATAATAGAATACACAGCTAAATTAATCAGTTTCACTGTCAAATCTCTCATTGTTACCACAACAACGGTGTAGCTGACTGCTAATATCTTGACACAAGCTAATTCATTGCGTTTCCTCCTCTCTACCATGCAAGTAATATCAACAATCTGTAACTAATTATTGATTTCATACTGATTATATATTATAAAAGTTGTTCCCTAAAAGTTGTCGACTTTAGTAGTATTTGATCGTCACATCTAGTACCTTTTGTCCTTCCCCATGTTTTGCTTGAACTAATGGTCACAGTTTTATGGTTTTTAATTGTCAGTTAGGAACACTGATTACAGATCGTTTTCATAACATCTTATCGGCCCATATTAATCGACCCGACCAATAAATCAGTCAACCTCTAGTTTAAAGAAGGGCTCCAAAGCACTCCAACGCATTCTCACTGTCACCGCCTCTGGATGAATGGGTACCCTCTTCATAATATAAATCGAGACATCATACCGAACAGGAGATGTTGGGATGACGATATTATCATCCCTCCCCCTTCTGGTGGTGGCATTATTTTTTTAAGTAATCTCAGTTGCATACACACACACACACACACACACACACACACCGAAACCGAGACCACACTGATGCTGAGCCAGACGGTGATGGATATGGTGATGGCAGGGATGGAGATTGAGAGGATGGTTGGTGTGTGTGTGTGTGTGCGTGCGTGCGTGCGTTGTGCAGGAGAAAGGCGAGGTGAGCATGGCAGGGCCATATCATTAGAGGTGCACTGAAGCACGGTGCAAAGGCCAAGCTTCAAGGTGGATCTCACAGATCAGGCTCTGTGAGGGAATTTATTGCAGTTTGGATATCTGCCCATGATTTATCTGTGTATTGAAGACTAGAGAGACGTCTGAGGAGTTACACAGCAGAGTGCTTTATTAGGTAGACGATTTTTTCTGTTTGTGTAAAACAGAATGTGACTAGGATATACTCAATAATGTTATGTTGTGTGTTGGAGTCTTGCATCACATTGATACTTAGAAACAAGGACTACAATGTGTCTTTAATGGAATTACATTATTATTATTATTATTATTATTATTATTAATAGTATTATTATTTTTATTTTTATTATTAATAACAATAACAACAACAATAATAATTATAATAATCACTGATCTTTTGAAAAGTATTCCGACATGTACACAATTTCAGCCACTATACTTGACCATACACTATGGTTTCCCTGTGTGTTAGCATTAACTGGAGTATTTGCCGTATTGTCTTGCAGTATGATTTAAATGCTTACCTGGATGATTTGGAGTGGATTTTTTTTCCCACACAAGCTTTGGTCACCCAGGTCTATAATGTGAAATGAATGTTAAGTGGTTTATTCCATATGCATTTTCAAGTATTGTTGTGGCAGCAGGGATTTACAGGCAGCCATTACAGCTGTGAATCATTTTAAATAAATGCTTTGTTAATTTACCAGGAGAGGATTGCTTAAATACAATAGATGTGTTTGCCATTTATGGACAGCAATATTCAAACAGTGTCTGAGGTTTCCCAAGCAAATGTACAGCTCTGAAAGAAATGTAGACCATTGCACCTTTCTCTTTCCTTTCCAAAAAATTCCAGTCTTGCTTTTTTGATGTTTTTGTACAGTGGTCTCATTTTTTTCTGGAGCTGTATATTAATGTTCAGACCTAAGCTCTCAAGACCACTCAACATCTCTGAAAAAAGATGCTCTAGTCAAGGGTTTATGTTCCCCTTGCTGGCTTATAGTTGAGGCTGGCATGCACTACCAGATCATGGTGCCTGCCTACAGGGGACCTGCATCTCCCTACCTTCAGGTAATACTCGAACACTACATCCCTGCCCAAGCTCATTACTCAACCTCTTCTGATTTCTTGGTTGGCACGAACTTAGTGAAGAGCAGCTCCGGCTTAACCCAGTCACCTGGCCCCCCAGTGGAAACCCTGACCATTTTTTCCCAAATAATCTAATATATTTTTAAAAGGATATTGTCTATTCCATATGCATTTTCTGTTTTATGGAGAAAACTTAATGTATAAACCCTCAAAGATTTAAATGTTGACTATATAAGGGGTGTTTTGAATTTCGCTAAAGACTTAAGAAGAGATTGTAAAAAATTGGTGTAGCGCTCCCTGTTGTTAAAATAATTACCATTAATAGCGTTCCAGAAGAGACATTTTGGGCAGTGGGTTCTTTAGGTAGAACTCTTGTAGAGTGTAGGTAGAACCTATGAAGAAATATTTCCTTAGAGAACCCTTCTCAGTTTCACACAGGACTATATCTCGAACAAAAAAGATTGTTCTTTTACATAGAATATGTGCAGTGGGTTGTTTAAATCTATATGAAGTCAATCTAATGTAATCCTTTTTAGATTGAATTTTAAGGTAGCCAAATGTGGTTCTGTGTAAGGGGTGTGTAGATTTCCTCTAGTGACTGTACTTGACATTCCAGTCAGGAAAGAAGAAGAAGAAAATGCAACACAACATGCAGTTTTCATTGTCGCGTTATTGAGTTGATTATAGTCTGTGTGCATACTTCTCTGTTCTCCGTATGGAATAGAATGTCTAGTGCCGAACACATTTTTATTTTAGATCGGTTTTGTCAGATGTATTATTCTTCTTTCACATGTAATTGTAACTGGGGAGTTGAGTTTCAGATTCAAAGCCCAACCACTTTGGCGGTGAATATAACCACTCATGTTCCTAGTGCCAGAAAGTGTTTCTCATCCTTTAACCAGAAATAGTAGAGTTTAAAACTTTCTAGTAGGATGACGGGTGAGTGTGGAATGTACACATACCCACACATCTGGCTAATCATATTAAAGTATTAAACTTGAGAGAGTGCGAGGAACACATTTGATACATCGAGCCAAATCCTCTCGTTTATCATGCGAATCGCATTAAGACATCGGGCAGTTGATGCGCCGGGCATATTTCCACTGGATGCGAAATTAGGTGTTTGAACGACGGCTTTGCAAGACATTCCAGGGCTTCATTCCAGAGCCGAGGATACAGAGAGATCGAGACGGATTAACGTCTGTCGAATAGGTGGCCCGGAGGTGCAACGCACACCTACGGACCCACAGGCCTGTGCATACGTGAGCCTGGGTTCAGCTGCCTTGTTCGTCCTCTCTCCTCTCAATCTTCGGGCAAATGGGAATGAATTGGGATACATGGCTGTGTGCGGAGTGTATGCACACTAGTAGTTTCCTCTGGGCTCTGTGTCCCCTTCAGCCATTCACATTGACAAGGATGATTGTTGGCACTGTTGAAAGGCGGTCGGGGGTCCTCTTTAGGCAGCCAGATGCTCCCATCTAGGCCCGTCTCGCCGCTGATCAGGTGCAGAATTGTACAGGGCGTCTATGCGGTTCAAATTGAATTCCGGGCAATCTGTAACCCCGAGGAGCTCGGCTGAAAGCGAAGATAAAAAAGCCTTTTTTTGTAGCTTTTTTTTTCAATAGAGAAACTGGGGACACAGACATGGTGAGAGATGAGATGAGTTGACTGGCTGCGGTTAATTTTCCAGGTTCAGATATAGCATCGAAGCACCGAGTGAAAGAGGCGTTTGGTTTCTTTAGGAACGACGGGCCGATGTGTTTTTTTTTCTGTTTCTATTAAGTGGCTGGTAATGTCTGGCGCCGTCTCTAGGCTCTGCAGCAGCATCACTGGCAATGTGATCTCAAAAACAGAATGTCTAGACTCATAACAAAAACCAACTTATCTTCTCCATTCATGTTATGGCCATTCATCTACAGTAGCCATATTTAGTAAATGGATTGATGAACCATGGGGCAGTGCTTTTAGAACTTTGTCAGAACAAGTAGCAGTGCTGTGAATTAATAACTGCATGTTATCCATTTTGCGTGACCAGATTTCTCACCCGCTTCTGGTCTGAACTTCTATAACAGTCTGAGAAGCGACAGTGTTATCCCAGAGGACATCACTGGTGCTGTTTCTCAGATGTTCACCGTATAGCTTTTTGCGTCTTGTATATGTACAAGATTTTCACCCTCTTTCTTTCAACAGCTCCCAGACGATTCAGGAGAGTCGACAATCCTCACCGATGTCCACTCCAAGCCATTTGGCTTTTTTTTTGCACTGCCTGTCCAACTTAGGAAGTCCCATGGTTCAATACACACGAGGGCGCGCTCGCCTGCCGCACTACCTCCGTTAGCTTTGCCAGCGCTAGAGCCCCCTGAGGGAGTCCCTAGAGTGGGATGAGATCAGGAAACCCTCTCTGTTGAAACCTCCCATCACCCACGGGGCTCCCCAGCCACACCTCAACTAGGGAAAAATGTCAAGGCTCAACCTCTGAGTGAGATGGTCAGCTTGGTGGTGTGAGGGGGCGGCTTGGTCCGGTTCAACACCAGGCAGAGTTTTTGCATTCGCATCGGATAATTTAGTCCCTACGATGTTTGTGTTTTCAGTCGGCTGTTCGACGGGCAGTAGCACGGAAGGCCATCCAATTGCGTTCGTGAGTGCGTGTTTATGAGTGACTAAGACCAAAATATCTAGTATCTGCGCAACCCAAGAGGCCTTTTCAAACGGACACAGTTAAAGATTGAGATGCGTATTGATGTATAGAGGGAGAAAGACTGAGGCAAGAGGAGGAAGGGGAGCTAAAAACATGTGAAGACAGAAGACCTCTATGTAGGCGCCCAGGAAGATCAGTACGTGTTCCTGGTGACATTCACCCTAGATGTGAAACCTGCAACTGCCTGTGAGTTCTAGTTACTACAACCGCCGGGCGAACTTAAACCACATGGGTGTGGTTGCACACAAATGATTGACGACGGTACCGTTATGTATGGTGATAGGAAATACAGCCATTAAGAAAAGGAACAAAAAACTAACTAGAGCTGATTTATCAAACATCTTATAGGATGTTGAGTTAAATCTGGAAGGTTAATTATACCGATTAACACTTCATTTGTTCATTGTTCCTCAAAATTATGCATATTTAGTGGGTTTCTTTGCTTTTTGCCCTGAGCTTTTTGCTGTTAACTAATTGGCACCTTTATTCTGACATCAGCCATTCGTAATACCCATCATTCCGGATTGTATTTTTCTTTTAAAACATGCTCATTAGCCTATCTATACTTTCTGTATTAGTGTACAATGCACAAAATTCCCTTAAGATGCAGCAGATTGGAGTGTGAAGAAGTGCTCTTTCAGCTGTCCTTGCCTTAACATATGAAGGCTCCATTTCTCCCTCTGGTTTAGATATTCTAGTCAGGTGAATGGTGGCCCTAATTACAGATTGAATAAAGAGGTATTAATATTAAATGAGGGTTTATGGGAGAAAGAAACTTCCCTGGAAAGCAACATCAAACAGCTCTGTGTGTGGAGGGAAATGCCCCCCTGTCTTGCAAAGGCAAGAGTCATATCAAAGGCAGGTGTGAATTAATACGTTACATAAATCATGTTCCAAAATTGTTTTATTCCTTTGGAAATATACATAACTTTAAGGTGATAAACCAACTGATGTCTTATCTTGTTGTTTGCACAGAAAAATATTGTTTATCCAGTACATTGTTTTTGGTGAGAAATCTTATTCTGACTGCTTTTGAAGTATTTCTGTTTTGCTCATATCTTCCCTCAGAGCTGTTCCTACCTAAGACTGTAGATTCGGGGGGACATTTTGGTTCTGGCTTTGAAATAAGGAATGGTTGCGATGAAACCGGCGGAGATAAGCTGGGTGTTTTTGGCAGCTCCCATCTGTGTAAAACCCTCTTTGAAAGAGTCGTCGGAGACAGATGAAGACATCTGGAGATACTACCTGCCACATCTGCCCACGACCAAACATGTTTACCTCAACAAAGCTCATCTCCGTGTCGAATTACCATGTAGCCTTCAAATGACACTTTGATCGGGTCACTCAATGTCACAAGCTACCGGAGCCGACCATCAACCAGACATCAGGCCATCAGTCTCAATTAGCCACCACTTAAGTGACAGTTTGAGAACTACACATGGGCTCGGCTACTGCAGACGAATCCTGGCAGTGCTTCTTTATTCTCACAGACTAGAGACCAGCTGTGGTTGTCAATTTCTTTTTTTGTATGTACACTCTTGTCTCTGGGTGTATAATTGAGCCGTAGGTGTTCGACGGCTTTGAAACCCAACACACATCATCCACTAACCTTACTGTTGTCCTCAACTACCCGATCGGGTCTTGAGCATCTAAACATTATGACACATTAAACGTTCCTTGACTAAAGATGGCACTAACATGGGATGCTCTTTGGTGTGTAATTTATATGTAAAGTAGTGGAGGCGGGGGGGGGGGGGGGGGGGGGGGGGGGGGGGGGG